>VDFB02052369.1:0-32163 GCA_007258455.2 Sequoia sempervirens
CTTAGTCTTTTAAATCATACGTGGCTGAAGTAAAGGCTTTCTTTTTTTTATATATGATCTCTTGAAAAAGTGTAGCTTTAAAATAAAGTAAGTAATGAAATATTTTATTCATGAGAACCTAGAAAGTAAATAATTACTTTATTCAATAAATATTGAAAAGAAAATAAATTTAACTAAAGTTGTGGATTTTGATCCAACATCTTTATATTTATATAAAATGAATAAATAAGAAGTTACTTAATTTTCTAATTGTACACATAATATTTATATATGATTATTTAATTTGTATTATTTTATTATCATGATTTATGAATCTGAAATTAATTATTAAATATGTATAATTGTTATATAATAAAGGGTCTAGATTCTTTACATTGCTATTTCTTGGAATAGTTGAGCTACCTTGAGTTGACAAACAATAGTATTTAAATGTTATCGTTTAAAATGTGGGCATGAACTAAGGTAAAAGAATAATTTTGTCGGATTAAGTCCTTGATTTTTGTAGGTAAATAAGTTGGGGAGCTCAATAGAGAAATTGAGTATTTATAGTTGATTAAGTTATTTTTGGCAACTCTCATTGTAGATAAAATTTAGTTGGCATTTAAAATGACTATAATGTGCATTTGATCAAAATAGTTTATTATGATTATAAAATGACTTTAGAGTAACTATTTATTAATCCTTAGATTTAACAAAACATAGAATCCTTAGTAGGAATAGACGTTGGTAAGCAGATTTGACTTGTTTGAGTGATTGGAATATGTAATTATTTTAGTAAGTGAATTGGGAGTTGAAGGAATTAATGTCTTCATGGTTATAACATGACAATGTATGTGTCTTGAATATGGAAAGAGAGCATTATAAAAGTGGAAGTAATGTTTACTCGTGGAGACATTCATGATTGCTTGTTTATTGGGTGTTGGCCCTAAATAGTGCTTTTCATAGTTTTAATGTTGAATAGTTTGCTTGTGTTGAAGGTGTAGAGCAATGAAGATTGAACTTTTTCTTAAAACAGTTCCATGTTATTATGTCTTTCCTTTCGTATGAATCTTTGGGAAGTATGTTGATTTTGGTTATGGTGTTTGTTGTTCTTGTCTAATAGTCAAATTATAAGTTGTTGAGTAATCCGGATGGTGGACACAATGTTTGTCATGGAGTATTTTATTATCATTTTGATCGGTTGATTATGATTGAATTATTAGGCTTTAGGGTTGAGTTGTGAGGTGGTTGACTTTCTTATGGTTCATGGCAGTTGAGTTAGTATTGCGTTCATTTTTTTTGGTTATTTCTTAATGGAGTAAGGCCGTTGGTGTCAAATGATTATTGAGAAGGGTTTGATACTTGTGATTGAATTCATATTGAAGTGATCATGTTAGCTCTGATTAAGTTGGATGATTTCATTATGATGATTGTTATTTTATTCTACTCTTGTCTTATGTAGATGTTATATAGTCTTTTGGTGGGTCCTTGATGATAGTCTTCCTTATTGTGTTAAATATGATTGAGGAGACTTTGTTGCATTTTCTTTCTTGTGGTCATATTTGAGATGGTTGGGAACCTAATATATTTGAATTACCTTCAATAGAAGGTTGTGGATTTATGATGTTTTTGGCTTCTAGAGGCAATGGAGGAACTTGACTTATGTTGATTTTTCCACGGTTGTTCCGTTATGATTTATTGCTCTTATTTTAGATTTTGAGCTCATGAGTAGTACTTTGTACTATGGTGTTGACTTTTGATGTGGTGGGTGGTACCTCCTTGTTCTTGATTTCAGTGATATGGAATGGGTTTGCGAGATGGTTCTTGCCTCGCATGTTGTGTGATATGTACTCCTTGATTTTTATGTGAGATGAGGTACACCCCTTGTATGTTTTGATTCGGTACCCATACGGAGAGTGGCTCTTCATGGGGCCGGCGCACAAAGGGGCTATTTGGGTAACCCATGGAAGAGTTTCTTAATCAAGTGATAATGTAATTAATTAACTAGTAGGTTGGGTAGATAAACATTAAACAAGATTAATTATGAGCCTCACCCATACCGTTAGTGCTCTTACAGGCTAAGGATGGGATGAGAAGACCTGGTTGGTAAGATCACTGCCTTGTCCTCACGAAAGGTAAGTGGTTCCGCATGAGTCACCCTATGGAGTGGTCGCCTTGAGATAGGTAGCTTGGATAACCATAGATGGAGGTGGTACCTTGTGATAGGTTGCTTGGAAAATTCATGTAAGGCCATGCGATGACACTCTCCTATAGTACACGTTTATTTTCTCTTGTTTGGTTGCCTCTGGGAGTGTTGATTGACTTGTTGATGCTGTTGAGGCAACTGGTTCTTGGTGTTTGTTGTTGTTGAAGCCTCCAAGTTCTATCTTTTAGTGTTGCACATATGCCTCATGGCGACTTGATTGATGTTAATGAAAGGTGCCCTTGTTATTTACTGTTGGTTGATATTGCATTTTCATTCGAAGGCTTTGGATCCTATTGTTGTTGGCACCTCTTATGGTTACTTAATGTTGAACTACAATATTGGCATTTAGTTTTTTATTGGACTTTTCATTATGTTGTTGTGGCTATGTGATGGCAATGTTTTGGGTTGTTACCTTATGTCGTTATCCTTGTTGTGGAGGTTGGTTTGTTTTTGGTTCATTTGACTATTTTGGTTGAGGAATGGGGATCTTTCTTGTCAACTCCTAGCATGGGGGGTGGACTTGCAGGTCCACGTGGTCGGATGGAATGTGCTATGCACCCCATTGGGTCCCCAGCCAAGGATCAAGATATGTAGATTGTGCCACTTGTAGCATCTCCAGAATTGTACCCAAGTCTGAGCTAGACTTGTTACTTTGTATTCACCTTTCCAGTTGTATCATTCTATCTTATTGTATTGTTCCCATTCTTGTTGGGGAACACTTCTGTATCACTATCACTCTTGTACAATGTAACTTTTGTTATCATTGTAATGAATGCAATATTTGACCTTAATTTATGATCTTTGTTGGATGCTTATCATGCTTGAAATGTATATTGATGCTTGGTACTATTATGAGATTTCATTTCACAATGTGCAAATCTTAATGGTGTTGTATCTGTGGAAATATGTATAAGTATGTCCATTGATGTGATAGATGGTTTTATGTATGTTATGATGTGGATGTTTGTATTTCGTCTAGTAATTCTAAATAATGGTTAAGTGGAATACTTATAGTTAGTTAAACATCATCTTGGTATGGGTTTACATTAGTAATGCTATCACGTGTACCCCAGAGGATGTGGTTTAGGATGTATATGTTTAACTTCAAATTATGTGTTGGTTGTTCATGTTCATCATATGTATTGTTCTACTTTCAAAAAAAAAAAAATTATTGTGCTTTTACTGTAAGTTCTATAGTTGTCCTTTGGGGTTCATGTATGTATGCTACAACAAATCTAAAAATAAAGATACTCAAAAACACATTGTTGAAAGTAGTCAATTTTTAGTACAAACCATACCAAAAAAGAAGAGGATATAATGAGTCATTGTTATGAGATCTTATCTTTACATTCATTTGAAGTTTAGCTACTAAGAATGGAATTATTCTTATGTTTCCATCAACTTACTTTCGTAATGAGGGAAATTACTTAAATTGACAGCAAACTACGAATTCCTTGCCTTCCTTTTCAAAAGTCTCTAGGTCCTATCCAAACAAGCTTTATCACCCATGCAAGTGCTTCAATACATGTCCATGAGAATAACAAACATCAACAACAATCCAATTTCATTCCCATGCCAACAATTATACATTTTACAAGTTGTTTGACTTATAAATATAGACAAGTTATGTAAACCACTAGATAAATAGCATTTAAAGGTTTGTCGTCTCTGACTTATAATCTATTTTTGAGTTCAGCTAATACAACTATTTTTTTTGGTTTGTTTTCATGGTTGTTACTCATGTAACTTGTACTTTCATATCCCTTTGAGCTGCTTTTTGTATTTCTTTCTTCTGCATTGGCTGTGTTATGAAAGTAAAACTTGAAAGTGCCCCTGCTGATAAGATTTGAGTCTTTAGTTGTTTACTTGTTTTTGTGATATTTGACTTTTGAGTCTTAATATATAAGTCTAGATGTTTATCTAGATTGATGTGGATCTTGCAAATTCTAGATACTTAAAGCCAAAACATGATTGAGCCTTGAAAGTGGATTGATCCATAGATAACATTATGGCAGTACTAGAATGTAATGTTCATTGTGGGTCATGAATGAGTGGAGGTGATACAAAATATTTAAATATACCAGTAACAGTCATATGGTGTTAATCAATTAATGTAAATGTGACATAAGGATTTATTATATATAAGTGAGTTGAAGGCCAAGAGTATTTTGTTTGATTGTCAAAGAGGACAAACTTAACATAGCCATACACTCATAATTGATTTTGGATCACAAGTGTTTGTGTTCAAAATCATCTCTTAGAAGTACATGATATATATCTTCTACAAGTATTTCAGCACGCTGCAAGTATTTCTTGACAAGCTTATCTCTAGGTTCACCTAACTTAGAATTACATGCCAGATGCTACTATGTTTTTTCCTTGGTGAGTTAGTTGTGTTCCTTTTTGTTCATAAGGAACATCTTTATAATTAATGTGGGTTTGTCTCTTTTGATGTGCATCCATTTCAGGCCTGCAGTCAAATGGATTCCAGAGAGGTTGTGTTTGGTGGAGGCTCATTAGGTAATATTTTGGAGTAATTCTTTAATTGGAAAATATATCCTTATTTTCTATAATTTTATTCTATTTGGTAGAGTGGCTCTGGGGATAAGGATTTTAAATGTTTACACAACTCTATGAAGAAGTCATGATTTATTTATAAGAGTGTCTCCAAAATCTACTTCCAAATTACCATGAGAAATCCCCTGAAAAACTGTGGTTATAAGAGGGTGTGGGAGGTGTGCTCAGTGAATGCGATGTATATGCTATCCAAAAAAGAACTGAGTTGGTTCCTGCAAAAGTACTTTGGACAATTCAACTGACTAGATATGCATGCATTAGTAGTTTCAAGTGTAGCAGAGCCTATTCAATCATGGGCAATGGGTATGTGCATGATCATCATGGAAAAATAGGGCTTGAAGTGGCAAAAGTTTAGAAAATCAGAGTCGTGAAAATTGACATAAAAATTTGAATAAGCATCTATATTATTTCAAAATATGTAAGAATAGAATCAGTAGAAAATTGAATGTAGTTTCTAAAATCCTAGGTTTATTTCAAAACAAAAATCTATTTGGTGGAAATTTGAAATTTCAATGCAGAGTACTTAAATTTAGGGAAAAAAGAAGAAGTAGGTGTTTGTCTAACCACCCTAATCACAATAAAATGATAATATTTTTTTATAAGATTTTGATATAAGTGGGAGGACTCATGTCCCGATGCGATTCATATTTTTTATAATTTTTTGAGTAAATAGTTAATTATGATTTTTTTATTACAACTTTTAAAAATATAAAACTTGTATGTCTCAATCCTTAACTTGGTCAAAACTTCATGAAATTCATTTTTTTAATCCTATAGTATGCTAAGCAAAGAATCTAACACATGTTTCAAATTCAAAAATGTGATACGCTTTTGAATGCTATAGATGTTTTTCAATCACCTTATCAATCAGACTTAGGCATAATTCAAATAGAAAATGAATAATAGGTATTTATTAAATTCAAAGTAAAGCATAGCTTATATTGGTGGAAAGTCGAGAATCTCCTTTTAAAACCCTTTTCGTTTTATCAATTTTGGGTAAAAAAAGTTGTCAGCCACATACCCTACAAATTCCCATCATATCACCACTTTTTGGCCCATCATGATCCTACACATACCCCAATGTTAGGAGATTCATTTGTCTCTCTAACAAATATTTTTTTCAACCATTGCAAATTTGCAACTAGCTTGAAATGATATCTTCATTATTGAAGAACTAGCATTCGTCTTGTCATAATTCTTTGGAAGAAGTGTAGTAACATGGGGATACTATAAATAATATTATAAATTAAAGGATTCAAATTGATCTGGTCAAGCTAGGTAATTAACACCATATATATGTGGTATTTGTCTTCTTGGAGACAACAAGATTTATTCAATTATCCATTACTAATTCTTATTCTCTCTTATTTTTTGTGTGATCTATGCATGTTATTTTTCATTGTGCTAGTTGTTAGAACTGAAAAATTTCACATTTTTCACTAGCCTCCATCCTCCAATCCTTCACATTCCACATAAATTCATCACATTTTAAATTTATGATAAAAAAAATTGTTGAAATTTGTGTGACAAGATCCATTTTGTTGCCCACATTTCCAAATTGTCACACCCATAAATAAGTTTGAGACTCCATAATTTTTCCTAGTTAAAAATTAGCACTATCGGCCTAATAATGCATCATCATTGGAACCACCATCATAGCCTCACTAATGGCTCAATGAAAATAGTTCATAACATAGTATGTAACAACACCCTATCAGGCTAACTCCTAAGGCGTTCCCCCTAATAGACTGATAGAGTCAACAAAAGTAAGTACATCATTGTAACACATGAAAATCGGTGGAACAAATGTCTACATTCCCCCGATAGCCCGATATGATCATTAATGATCAATAATTATTATATATCAGGGGAATTAATGTGTATCGGGGTAACATATTTTGGCATCCCGTCGATAGATCGAAGGAAAAATTTTCATCGGTGGAGAGGGTGGATAATGGTGGAATAAGGATTGAAGCCTCGCTGATACAATGATGATGATTGATTGTGAACTGATGTGACATCTCAAGGCATCATCCATATATTTAAAAAAAATGCTTCTCCCTAATGAAAAGACTGAAAGGGGTGGTGTATTTATGAGCTAGAGTTCAAGTGAATTATATCACAAGTTGATCACATAATTGTTTTAGAGTCTGGAAGATTTCACTGAGGGCAGAAGCAGAAAATAAAAGCTAGGAATTCTCATGTAGCAAAAACCAGTGGAGGAAAGACCCAAGTAAGTACACTAATCCTGGCTAAGAAGTATTTTTCAAAAGATTAAGAATTCAAACAATGGAGGAAAATGCAAAAAAACCCAAAGTTAAGAAACAAAAAACTAAGAACAAACTCTTGAATCAAGACCTGATAGATCAATTCCCTCGGTTGGGGCCAAGACCCAGGAGGGGTGCTAAAATGATTCCTTTAATGGATAGATTATTAGATAAACATAAAGGTTTGGGGGATATTTGGACACCATGGCGCGGGTATGGGATTTTCATGTATCATTAAAGGAAAAAATTTAGGTTTGAACAGTTAGTCTGCAACCCGTGGAGGTTGAACTTGGGAAGACTCGTGGTGCCCAATGTGCTCATAAATGTAGAATTAATTAAGTCTCTAGCTAGCAGATATGACCCCAAGAGGATAACCATCCAAGCACATAATGGGTCTGACATGCTTTTTATTTCCTAGGATTTAATTTCTAATGTGTTTCAGTTGGAGTTTCCTATGAACTTGCCATTCACAATTAGAGATCTCTTGACAAAGTATCACCATATGGATACCAACTACAAATGATGGAAACTACCCTTGCATAGGCCTAAGAGTGAAGGAGGCCAACTAAAGAGGTTTTCGAGTAATGAAAACCCTCCTTTTCATGAGGACTTGTTTGAAGAATATTTCAAATACACTTATTATTCAGCTATTCAAGTCTTGGGGGTAGAGGTCCCACCCCTCATGCCTATTTCCCCAATGGTCTTAGCTACAGACATACAAAGCAATGATGCTAGGTCATTCAATTATGCTAGATACTTAGCCAATGACCTAAACCAAGAGCTTGAAAATATTAAAAACAATAGCGGATATATTCATTTCAAACATTATTCTCTATTCATGCATTTGCTCATGCATGAGGGACATGTTATAAGGGTCTGGAGTCAAGAATTAAGAATAAAAGATACAAATGAAAATGGGAACCTCAAACCTGTATAGATGTGGACTTCATTGTGAGATAGTTGATTTGGTGGATCTCATTATCTTTATTTTGAGGAATTTTTTGTGAAACCATTAATGGAGTGCTAGGATATCCATGTGATTATAACTTATCCCCAGAAGTGAAAAAGTTTATAATACCAAAGGAAAATGACCCAAGGAAAAAGGTGGATCATAAATGGGGAGCCTGGTATGCTTTTCCTAACTGCACAGTGATTAGGGTTTATGGGTTTGAAGGAACTCCACACTTGTTGCCATGAGTAGTTCCTGATAGAATTTCCTACTAGAAATTGTGAGGAAATTAGCAAAATATGATGCCAAAAACCTCAATGGACACAACAAAAAATCAATCATGCCCAGTACCTCATGTTTTGGAGACTTTATAGTGGTTGGAAATGAGGGATATGAGGAGATTGATGCTAAAGTAGCACAATATAACCTCCCTCTAGGTAACAAAAGGAAAAAAATTGATATAGAAGGTTGTATTCATAAAGCAAGGTTATCACAGGGGTTATCAAGCTATGAGCAGGTATTCTTAGTTGAAGATGTAATCATAAACCATGATGAAGCCTCTACCACTAAAAGAATGACTACATATAATAGGGTTATGCTTGGAAAGGAATTCAAAAGAAGAAATGTCCCATCTTATTCAAAGGCATTTGGTGAAATATAGGATCCTCTAGCAAGGATTGAGCAACTCATTGCTCATATGGATGAAGCACGTAAAGAATGTGTCTTAGTTTTTCTTTGATGCCCCTCATGCAACCTATTCAAGAGTGCATGCTAAAGATATAGAACCCTTAGATTATATCCCTTCACAACCAATTCTTAATGTGAGTTTTTCTATAGATACTGATATGAGTGAAGAAGAAGAGAGTGATGAGGAAAGTGATGAGGAGGAAGAGAAAGTACAAAAAATAAGTGCTCCTATAATTGTATAATATGAGCCTCCTCAGGAACACAATGTTGTAAGATTTGAAGCATCAGATGAATTATCAGATGATGTTAGGGTCAACACTAGACAAGAGTTCATTTATGATGGAGATTTTGTTAAGTCTCTTGAGTTTAACTCATTTTTTTACAAATATAAAGGAAAGAAAATGAGACCAAATATGTAGGATGTCACTCATGAATGAGAAGTTGTTGTTTTGAAAGAATTGAAAAAATAAATAGACAAAGAGATGGAGTCCATCACTCTTGAGAGAGGGAGATAGTTACTCCAAGAAGCTAGAGTATTGCTTTTTCCTGGATGGGATATAAGCTCTGCAATTATGTTTGATAATTTCAGAAAGAGAGGAGATAAAACAATGAATTTAACAGACGAAGCAAGTGACAAGATGTATTCAGGATCTAGATACAATCCAGATGAGGCCACCTTGCTTATTTGGTCATTGTACCCCCATGACAAAAGATGAGTTATAATTGATAATCCAAACCAAATGTTTGAACATCTCTTGGTTCAAAGAGTAGGGGATACCAACCCTATGGAGAGAGCAGAGTTGAATGCCAATGTGGAAAAGTTCACCAAGGCATAGATTGATAAGCTGGTTAAAGAAAATGATAGGTTGAAGAAGGAATTAGCACATCAAAGAGAAAGACCATCTTCCTCTTCCACAACTGAATTGTATTCCCCATGGCTTGAGAAAGATAAGAGATTATTGGATGCAATGGTTGATACAACTTATTGGAAGAAGTGCCACCTGAAATCTCAGGAAAAATGTATAGAATTAAAGATACTGCATTTGAAATGATCAAGGGAATATTCAATAAGATGATGAAATGTATAGATGAATGTTGGAGGAAATTTAAATAGGTACTCTCAACAATAGAGGAGAATGAACGATTACAAGGGAGAATAATTGAAAAGAGACAAGCTTCAAGACATCAAATCCTGAAAGGACAGACAATGCAGACACATAAAAAATTGGTAGAAGCACACAATGGATATCATAATAGGCTCATTAAGGGTTTCGAGTGCTTCAATTCGACTTTGAAACTCTATGATGATATCGGAAATCCTCAAGAATATGGATTGGAAGGAAGATTTTAATGTGATTCTGACTACTGCATTACAAGACATTGATGATGAGGATATGATTTTACAAAATACTCACAACTAGGTTGAGAAGATGATGTATAGGGAGTATGATATGAGAGTGGCGATCTCCAATGTAGATACTTGTGCTGAACAAGAATACATCCATCACCTCTCTACATTCAATTTGTTCCTCAACCAAACTATGGATACACCAGACATTGTAGGGAAACCATCAGGATGAAAGGAGTCAGCCAAAAACATGAGGACCATATCATGGAGTAGAAGCTTTGAATAGATCTTAGGTGGTCATAGTATTTTTCTTGGAGATTAAAAGATTGGTGTATTTAGTTGCTGCAATATTTTGTTTTCTTGATTATGTTTAGTTATCAAACAACATGACTTTTTGTAATGGATCTATAGCTTGTTGCCTCTTGCATATATAAGAGAGACCATGACCAGAATATGTCATCAATATCATATCATAAACTACTGTTATAATGCATATTATTCAAAGATAAATATAATGGAGAAGGTTATGCATAATTGTTATTTTTCTTTCAAGCGTTCAACTGTTGTGTGGATTTATATGTTTATATGTTATTTGGCTATCTCTGAAGTGGTTGTTTATGTTATTCAAATTGAGTGTGTGGAAATACATTTAATTTGTCAATACACATTTGTTGTAGTTGTGTGACGTTGTTGACTGGTTTTGGTGTGCATAAGAATTAAAATTCCTTTTAATAAATCAAATTTGATAGGTTCCTATTTGGATTAAAGTCCTTTTGAATAGATTGTCTTAATTGGTTTCCTTTCACATTTGAATTAAATCCTTTCACAAATTCACAGTAGCATAAGGGGATATCACTAGGATTACTAAGAAGAGTCCAAATATCTGACATACTTGCACGTTTTCATAATGTGCAAACATTCAAAGTGCCCAACTATTCGAGTTAAGATGACGAGTGAATCTACCTATCTTACAAAACCCTATCTCCAAAATCATCATTCATCCCTCCACTCTGTCCACCCAATAGAAGTAGGCACTAGTAATAATTAGATATTACATACAAAATACAACTCACAAACTTGAACTCTCAATTACTCTCACTAGTATTTAGACATTAAAACTCTGCATTTGCTTCATCTCACATGCCATAGTAAGTAGATTGCTCAATCTAGGAACCATATCTATCTGCAAATCTAAATTATTGTTCAGGTATACCCACCTAGGTTTGGAAGATCATGAAGAGTAGAAGGTAATTGGTCTTGCTTACCTTGTTTGTGGTCTAAAGGTGTATTAAGGGATTGGCACCCCCTTATGGTTTAAAACTTGCACTTTGGGACCTAACACTAGTGATGATGGCCCAAGATTTTTCATGAAAATATATGCATGACTTCCATGGTTTAACTACATCTCACTATCCTTACCATGATGAGAAGGTAGAGGTAGATTTCAACAAGAGCCTCCATTATTTGAGTTGGCATCAAACAATACCTTCAACCTCAACTTATGTCATTACATATAATGACATTTCCCCAATTGTCTGTATTGTTTAATCACACAGTAAGGGGCCTTTAGAGCCCAATGATACCTTCCAAATCTACATATACCTTTGGTGTTAATGAAAAACATAGGCATAAGTGAAAGTGTTAGGAAGGTAGGTCTATTTCATCTAGAATTTTTTCATTGTCGAAATACGTCTACCTTAATTGATGCAAACCTGTTCATGAGATTTACGCATGATCACTATTGCTATCTATGCTCTACTGGTATGATATGCATGTTGGCACTCTCAAATTTCCCAAAGTTGAGATGCCCCATTTCAAAAATTGTCTCTCCACTTTCAGAAGTGCACTTGAAGAATCTGCTTGAGTGACCTACTTTGGAGGGGCATAGTTTGATGACTATTGATTTTCGTGCAAAATCCCCTTGTAGAAACACTCATGTGACCTATGTGAGAAAGCATGCCAATTTTCAGTTTACTGTGATAAGTTTTGATGAGGTTTCAAAAAGTGAAGTTGGAGGGTTTTGACACTTTTTGTTGTTTGCAAACCTTCATTTCTGCAAGGTAGCCACCTATTTGAGCTTGCATTTTGTAACTGGTTCACTGTCAAGCCAAATTCAATGTTTCTCTACATTATCCATACCAAGATGAGCTCACATGTCAGTTTTCAAAGTATCATGAGTTGATTTGCTATTTTTAGTGGATCAAAACCAAATGCAATTTCTTCAGTTTTGCATCTACATTCCTAACAACATTTTAGAGAGGTCAACTTCGACTGTCAATATCTCTTGATGAGTGATGATTGAAGCTAATCCCTTTTTCATATGTGGTCACTATTCCAAAATGAGCTTAGGTATCCAGTGGCAGCTCGCTAGGAGTTGATTTGATCAGTTTTAATTGGTTTCTAAACAAGCACAGTTGCAGAAAAGTCTAAGCAGGCAACTTTTCCAATTAAAATCTTTCACCTCGTGACTCCTTTTCCTGAGCTATCTTTTGCACTCCATTGTTGGGTCAAATTTATATCTTCCTATTCAATTTTTCACCTCCAAGATAAGTTCTGATGGGTTATTTAATTGTTGTTTGATCGCGATATGGCCAAAAATGGTGTTCCAAAAAGTTTCAAATTTTACAATTCTATTGACAACCCATTTCTTATTTTGGCCTAAAACCTCTATGGCTCAATTTTCATCAAGATCAGAGGTCATATCATACATTATTTTAATGTATTTTTGTTGCGGCTAACACGTCCCATATGCCAGTTTACAAAGGAGGTACCTAAATTTTAATGGCTGGGAAAAATTAAAGGGAAATGGGTTTTCTCTAAATAATTTATTATGCCCTAGTGCAAAATTTCATAGTTTCAGGTGCTCTAGTGTGTTTCGCATTGGGATTTCTCAGTTTGGCTTGCAGGTGGAATAAATTTTTTGCCTAGTTCTAATGTTTTAAATGTTTATATTTAAAACATTTCAAAATAATTTTAGGGAATACATATTTTCACCATTTTAATGGGAGGAAAAATAAATTTTAATTCTTTCATCCCATTGGTTGGATGCTCTCAAAATAAATTTTGAAAAGCTTCAAAATGCAGGTCATCCTCATGGTGGCTTCTCTCTGAAAAATTAAAAAACCCTCAAGCAAATGCACAACCTACACTCCAAGAAAGATGATGGGAATATGAACTTCAAAGGATTGCATACAAGTGTGATTCCATAAGTGCCTCAAGGTAGGGAAACACATAAGATAAATTTATGAAATTTTAGTAACTTTCAAACAAACGCACATAATGGAGTTGTTTAACAATTTTAAAAACTTTTAGGCAAATGCAATTGGGGAGTGCGCCAAGCATAGATTATGTAAAATATATTTTTTGAAAATTTCCTAGAAAGAAGGCAATGTAAGGATAGCTGTGAAATGAATTTGTTAAAAAAAAACTTTGAAAACTTGCACTGAGGAGAGAGCAATGTTTCAGGGGCAGGGCTTGTAATGAGGAGATCCCTATTTCTAGTGCCACAGTGTTGGCTGCTAAATGTACACAAGAAAATATGTTGAAAGAACTTTAGAAACGTTCAAGCATAGGAAAGGAGACTTGGCGCAACATATAGAAATTCATTAAAGCATCAAGGAAATGGAAAAGTGCATAGGGAAGGCATGAATCTGTATGGCAAAAAACCCCAAAATAAATGTGATCTCATGGGAAATGCTACGAGTAGGATACATCGAATGAAATTGTTGAAAATGCTTTGGAAACTTTTAGGTAAATGTAATGAATGGAATTCCATGCCTAGCATACACAAAATAGGTTTATTAAAAATGCTACAACATCTAGATAGCCATAAACGCACAAGTTGCAGAGTAAACAAAGCAGCTAATGCCAAGATGAAATATTAGGGCAAATGAAAGTACCAGAAATTGGTCAATGGCTAGGATTTAAGGTGAGATGTAACTCGATCTCAATCGCTGCTCACTATCTTGCACCTTGAAGTTGCTCACCAATTAAACCCATGGGGTTGGCGAGAGAAGTCACGAGAGGTGTGGGCCCACAACTTGGTGTGGCCCCATAACATATTGAATGCATGGGTAAATTATTAAAAGGGGGCAAGTGATATTTATTTTTAATGTTTTATATTGCTTTAAATGTAAAATAATGAGCGGATGAAATCACGACCCTAGCCTGCTATTTCGCGGAATGAAAATGCAAGCCTATTATTTCATGTGAGATCAGCGATAGGAAGCCATGTGGCAGTGGCAGGCCCAGGTGAAATCTTCCATGTGCATGGAAAAGAGCTTTAAGAGGAGAAAGTATAATATTTTAAATGTTTCATTTGCTTTATCAAAGAAAAACATTTAAAGTGAAAAATAGGGCCCGACAAATTTTTTAAAAGAAAGCATTTAAAGGATTAAAGTGGGTCTGACAAAGTGATTTCAAAGGCCCAATATAATCTTCAAAGAACCTTTGATGGGAAAAGGTAAAACTTGAAAGGTAAAATGAATTAAATGTTTCACAATGTAACATTTAAATATGTGCTTTAAAAAATAAGACATTTCTAGGCATGAAAATATTTCACATCAAGGGTTAAATATTGTGCAGCAAGGCGAAATATTTTAGAGGTGGAATTAAAATGCCCAGAATGTTTCAAATAGAGAATTTTTATCTATTCAATATAGAATACATGTGAAAATACACAAGGGAATATTTTGAGGAAGTGAATTAAATATTCACTAAACTTTTATTGCTGAGCAATTAAAATAAAAACATAAATATTAAAGTTATAAAACTTTAATATGTGAAGGAAAAATACAAAGTGCGGCTCCAATTTAATTGAAATGGTAGGAAAATGGAGTTTTCACATGAGTAGAGGATATTTTTTACACAGTAGGGTGATATGGTAAATTTCTCCACATGGGCAGATTTGGAGGCAAAATAAGTTTGTTGTGGAGAGAGGAGAGAGGCTTTGCAAATTTGTTGATCAACGAGATAATTTTCTAGATGGCATCTGTAGATCATTCTTTTAGAACATTCCATTCTTCTATTTCTTCTCTTCTTCTCTCATTTGTAAAATATTCTAAGGTTTTGTATGGGGTTGGGTAGATAGAGAAATGTTTTAATTCTGAGTTATTTTAGTGTCTATAAGCTATAAATGCAAATTTCATGAGCAAATACAACTAGTTTATGCAAATAAATCATGAAAGTGTTTGCATCTTCATGAATATCTTCAAATTATCTCCAGATCTGTATATTTTCAGTCATTTAAATTCAATAATACCAAGTATCTTTGGGTTTGGCATCTCAATTTCATGAGACTGTTTTATCTGTTTATGGGTATGTTCCAATGAAATGGTTAAATACTTTGAATAGATGATTGTGATTGAAGTGTGAAGGTTGAATTTGGTAAGAAAAATTTGATTGATAATAGGAGCGAGATTGTTGGTGTAAGACACTAATAGTTGATGCAAGGCATGGACAATTTTAAATCCACTAGTTGAATGCCATTTGCTGATGAATTATCTTTATGTGTTTGACTCCATGGCCCACAATTGGCACTGATCTATCATTTAGTTTTATGCATCTCAGAAACATTTTATAAATTTAAAATCATTCTTGATCCTTGTTGTTTAGTTGGTGTTAAGGTTTGCCTCCCAATTGTTGAGTGAGTGTTGAGTTACTGAGAATGTAGACATATTTGAGGTTGTCAATTCTTTCCTTGGTATATTTTCATTGGGAATCATCTGCTATAAAAAGTAATGTTTGCATATGAGTGTATTAGGTTTTTAGGCATTGTATAGGTTGACCCACCTTGGTCTTGTAGAGTCAGAAGTGTAGAAGATCTCAATCTTTGACTGAATCTTGTCACTTGGCCAAATCCCCATTGAGTTTGATTATAAGAAATTGGCTAATTCTTTAGGATTCATTGGTCTAGTTCAATTTGGAGCACCAACAAAATGGTGACTCCGCTAGGGAGAATTTGAGAAAATTCTCATTCAAGAATCTAGAAATAGGGTTAAATATCATTTGTATAAGAGTCATAAAATTATTTTCCATTATGAATTTAGTTCAAATGTTGGAGGATTTCAAGCTTGGAGAAATAATTGTTATAGTGAACTTGATTATTTTATGATCTATGGTGCTTTGCTAGTGAAAGGAACTCAAATAGAAGTTTACATGTGAAAGAACTTCATGTTGTTTGAAGTTTAGTCCTCTAGGAAGAGAGGTGGTGACTCTATTAGAAGAACCTATTGAAGATTTGAAGAAAAAGTTTCAGATCTACAATATTTTTAGAACAATTTGCAGTAGCTGCAATGTTTCCAAGTATTCAAGATTCACATATTTGAACTTAGGAGAAAATTTTTCTTCCCTATTGAGTGATTTAGCACTAATAGAGGGAAATGATAGTTACATTGTGTTAGCACACTTCCATTTGCTGGATCTATTTAATGTAATTGCAGTTCCATTGAAATATTTTTGTCTAGTGCTCAAATATTTGATTATATGGATGGTTAGAATGCATGTGTGTATCTTGGGGGTTTCCATCCATTTTTCTTGTCATAATATTCAAGCCCAGGTTGTCATTATGTTAGCAATTTTCATAATAATCTTTCATTTGGTCATGTTCATGTTTATACAAAATTAGTTGAGCCTTGATTTGTAATATCTATGGATCATCAAGGAAAAGTAGCCATACCAGTGAACACCTTGATTCGACTTGTCAAGAAGTGTCAAAAGTATAATAATCTTCAAGCATCTAATACCCCAAAGTGTAAGAACCCAAGAGTTAATAAGCCTAGGTTTAGTTCGAAATGGAATGATATATTTGAAAGATGGCTTAAAGACACCAGCTGTTTCAACAAGCCTAGTTAAGAGACCATCAAACTGTGTCTACTTTTCAAATTGTTGCACCTTTTGTCAATTCCTTTGACCCATTGTATGCTCAATTAGATTTTTCTTGGGTTGATTATAAAATTGAAGGTATGTCAACTCATGTCTATAAGGAGATGCCTAGATTTAATGGATATAATATTTGTGAAGGAGATTCCCATGTTAAAAGTTTTTCCAGCTTCATGGAGAAACACTCATTTGAATATCAGGATATGTGGATGAGATTCTTTGTCAGATCCCTTGAAGCTAGAGCTCAAGATTGGTATTTAACCTTTCTTGAGAAGTGATTTCCTTGTTGGGATGAATTAGTGGCTTCTTATAAAAAAAGTTTACAAGAGACCCCTCTGACCTTTTCATGAGGTTAAAGGAAATCAAGAAAAAAGATGAAGAGTCAAGTGTTGATTTCAGTCATAGATTTTTTATTTCCTTGTCACTAATCCCAGAGAATTTTAGACCTAGTACATCGAGTTGTATCCATATGTATTTTGAAGCATTTGAAGAAGGATCTAGTGCATTGTTAAAAGATTTTGAAATATTGAGTATGCAGATGGCTTATACATTATTAGATGGTTTGGAGAAACAAAGGAATGAATATGTGCAGAGATTGTTGTCTTCCATCATGGGTAAACATGCTGATGAAATCATCAGTTGTGTGAATGAAAATGATCAGATCTCTTCAAATAAATGCATACTTGAGAAAGTAGAAGATGAGAATGATGCATCATCAGATGATGAGAAAGTTGTTAATGAACAACTTACAGAAAAAGTATACCCAATTGCAATTGAACAGCCGAGTCTCTCAAACCAAGAACATGATGAAGAATATGAATTGGATTTACTCATTGAAGAAGAGAAATGTGACCAGCAATGTGATGATATAGTTGATCAAGTCAAATCTACATGTGATGAGTGTAGCTTTGATACAAGTCTTCATGATAAGACAAAGAAAATTTCTAATTTAGAAAATGCTCTTGAGGATGTCAGTTTATCAACTACAAGTGACAAAGTATATGATGAATTTCATTTTGAAAGATCAATTACAAGCAACTGCAATGAAGAAAGTGTTCATGATTCTCAGTTTGACATTGAAAATCTTTCTATTTATCCTCAAGAGGATGTAAATGACAAGCTCAATGAAGGAACCCAGCTCAATACTGAAATGCAAGAGGATGTAGATTTCTGTTATGACATCCCAGAAGAAAGTAAGAAGGAAGAAATGGAAAATCTATTCTCTATGATGGATTGTGACCATGCATGTGACAATGTTGTCAACAATCTAATTTCCCATGATTGGGGAAACCCTGTTTATGATCAACCCATTGAGTTCTCAGATTTTGATGATGAAGACACCCTAATATATCCTAATTTGCAATTTGTTGATGCATCCAATTCAAGTGAAGGTCAAGCAGAGAAAGTGGTTGAATGATAGATCATAAAAATGATCTACTAAGTTGTGAATTTTTTTTAGATTTGTTGACCACTGAATATCAGAAATGTGCACATATGACCAACTCTCAGTTGTTGTGTGCCACTCCTATTGAATTTGATAGTGATGATGATATTCAGGATGCAAGGTATGATGCATGTGTCTTTGATTCTCCTTCCAATGATGAACCAACTAATCATGATGATGACAATGTGAATGGAGACAAGCAACTGCTTGATGACAATGATGCATTGTATGATGAATATGAGAGTGAACATGGTAATACAAACTCAAAAATCTCTTTTGATGAGTTTGAAGCAACAAATAACCATGAGGTTTTTACCTCCAATGAGCTAAGTTTTGAAGATTTCAATGAAGATTTGGACAATTCTTTGTTTGCTGACTTGAATGAGCCTAGGCACTGGTCTTTGAATGTCATTATGGATTTAATTTTGTGAGGAATCAGATTGTCTCTCTGAACCAGAATTGCTTGTTGTTGAGCAAGCTTGTGATATTGAAAAGTTTGACATGCTATGTTCAGAAGATGACCATATGACTACAAATGATGATGAGTCATAAATCTCTGACGACTCTTTGTACCAACATGATGAAGAAAAGTTACAAAGTGTGCCAATTCATGAGTCTATCTATTTGCATATACTTGAAGATGGTTTCCATGATGAGCAAGATCTTCTGGTAAGTTCTTACGATGGTTACACCTTTGATACATAAACTAGTGATCAGATTGAGCCCAATAGTTCCAACCACAAGGAAGAATGTGAATGCTATTTTTGTCAGTTGGAAGGAGTTTTCATAGAATGTGGTAATTTGCCGAACATTGAAGCAAGTTGTTTTTAGCTTGAGAGTGATTTATATGATGAATATAATCAGTTATTGCCACATGATAATCAACATTTTGAAAGTGATTCTGAACATGTTGATAATGTTATATATGATTTCCTATTAGGAGGTGCTAGCATGTTTGATCAAGTAGATGGTTGTGATTAGACTATGCTTTCATATGGTCTTGATCCCCATCTTCAAATGTTGCCACTTGATACAAAATCAGAAAATGAAGAGAGTGGCAACAACGTGTCCTATTTGATTTGGTTGCCATGTGATGACAAAGCTAAATATAGAGCAAGTTTCCACTTGCACGAAGGAAGCCTGATACTTGTGTTTGCAAGGGCACAGTCACCCATGTTGTTATGGTTTGATAGAGGCAAGCATGAGTTAAGGGAGATCAACTCTTTTTATAGAATTGTGTTTGACATAGGTAAATACTGACTCCCCTTTTTTCATTTGGTGGCTAGGGTAACCAGATGAAGTTGAAAATGAAGGATGAATAAGGAGCAATTTGAGGAAACCCAATGGACTCATCTTTTGGTCTACTTCCCCAAAGATCTGGAATCTTGCTATGCCCACAGGGGGCATACATCCCCAGTCAAAGCCACTGTTGGCACTCTCAAATTTCCAAAATTTGAGATGCCCCATTTCAAAAAAAATTCCTCTGCACTTTTAGAAGTGCACTTGAACAATCTGCCAGAATGACCTACTTTGGAGGGTCATAATTTGATGCTTGTTTATTTTCATACAAAATCCCTTTGCACACACAATCATGTGACCTATGTGAGAAAGCATGCCAATTTTTAGCTTTCCATGATAAGTTTTGACAAGATTTCAAAAAGTGAAGCTGGAGGGTTTTGACACTTTTTACGGTTTGCAAACCTTCATTTATGCAAGGTAGCCTCCCGTTTGAGCTTGCATTTTGTAACTGGTTTACTATCAAGCCAAAGTCAATATTCCTCTGCATTATCCATACCAAGATGAGCTCACATGCTAGTTTTCAAAGCCTCATGAGTTGATTTTCTATTTTTAGCGGATCAAAACCAAATGCAATTTCTTCAGTTTTGCATCTACATTCCTGATAGCATTTCAGAGACGTCAACTTCGACTGTCAATATCTCTTGATGGGTGATGATTGAAGCTAATCCATTTTGCACACATGTCCACTATGCCAAAATGAGCTTATGTATCTAGTGGCAACTTGCTAGGAGTTGATTTGATATTTTTCCAAAGATGTGTTTTGAGTAGTTTTAATTGCTTTCTCAACAAGCACAGTTGTAGAAAAGTTTGAGTAGGCAACTTTTCTAATTAATACCTTTCACCTCATGTCTCGTTTTGTAAAGCCACCTTTTGCACTCCATTCTTGGGTCAAATTTCTACACGCTAATTCAATTTCGCACCTCCAGGATAAGTTCTGATGGGTTATTTAATTGCTTTCTGATTGCGATAGGGCCAAAAATGGTGTTCTGAAAAGTTTCAAATTTTACAATTCTAATGATAACCCATTTTTTTTTTTTCTAAAACCTCTACAACTCCATTTCATCAAGATCAGATGCCATATGATACATTATTTTAACATATTTTTGTCTCGTCTAACACGTCCCATAGGCTAGTTTACAAATGAAGTACCTAATTTTTAATGGCTGGGAAAAATTAAAGGGAAATGGGTTCTCTAAATAATTGATTATTCCCCGGTAGAAAATTTCACGGCTTCAGGTGCTCCAGTTTATTCGCACTGAAATTTCTCAGTTTGGCTTGTAAGCGGAATTAAATTTTTGCCTAGTTCTAATGTTTTAAATGTTTATATTTAAAACATTTCAAAATAATTTTAGAGCATCAATATTTTCACCATTTTAATGAGACACAAAATAAATATTAATTCTTTCATCCCATTGGTTGGACACTCTCAAAATAAATTTTGAAAAGCTTCAAAATCCATGACATCGCTCATGGCGGCTTCTCTCTGAAAATTAAAAAGCCCTCAACCAAATGCACATCCTACGCTCAAAGCAAGATAATGTGCATATGAAATTCAAAGGACTGCATAAAAGTGTGATTCCATAAAGTGCCTCTTGGTAGGGAAACGCATAAGATAAATTTTTGAAAGTTTAGTAACTTTCAAACAAACGCACATAATGGAGTTATTTAATAGTTTTAAAAATTTTTAGGCAAATGCAATTAGGGAGTCCGCTAGGCATAGAGTATGTAAAATATATTTGTTGAAAATTCCCCAGAAAGAAGGAAACATAGGGATAGGTGCGAAATGATTTTTTAAAAAGAAAACTTTGAAAACTTGCAAGGAGAGAGCAATGTTGCAGGGGAGGCGCTAATGCTGGTTGCTTACACAAGCAGATATGTTGAAAAGCTTTAGAAACATTCGCACATAGGAAAGGAGACCTGGCGCAACATATAGAAATCCATTAAAGCATAAAGGAAATGGAAAAATGCATAAGGCATGTGTGAATCTGTATGGCAAAAAAACCCCAAAATAAATGTGATCTCATGGGAAATGCTACGAGCAGGATAAATCAAATGAAATTGTTGAGAATGGTTTAGCAAATTTTAGGTAAATGCAATGAATAGAATGCCATGCCTGGCATACTCAAAATAGGTTTATTAAAAATGCTCCAACATCTAGCCAACCATGAACGCACAAGTTGCAGAGTAAACAAAGGAAAGAATGTCAAGATGAAAGATTAAGGAAAATGAAAATGCCATAAATTGGTCAACGGCTAGGATTTAAAATTAAAACAATATAAAACATTAGAAATAAATATAAAACAAGATAAAAGGGGGAAATTGATATTTATTTTTAATTTTTTCTATCAGTTTTAAATGTAAAAAAATGAGCAGATGAGATCATGACCCTACCCCGCTATTTCATAGGATGAAAATGCAAGCCTATTATTTCATGCGAGATTAGTGAGAGGAAGCCACGTGGCAGTGGCGGGCCTGGGTGAAATATTCCATCTGCACGGAAAATACTTTAAGAGGGGTGAGTATAATATTTTAAATGTTTCATTTGCTTTATCGAACCAAAACATTTGAAGTGAAAAACAGGGTTCGATGAAATTTTTAAATGAAAGCATTTAAAGGATTAAAGTGGGCCTGACAAAGTGATTTCAAAAGCCCAATATAATCTTCAAAGAACCTTTGATTGGAAAAGGTAAAACTTGAAAGGTGAAATAAATTAAATGTTGCATGATGTAACATTTAAATATGTGTTTTAAAAATAAGACATTTCTAGGAAAATATTTTACATCAAGGGTAAAATTTTGTGCAACAAGGTGAACTATTTTAGAGGTAGATGTAAAATGCCATGAATGTTTCAAATAGACAATTTCTATCTATTGGATATAGAATACATGTGAAAATGCACAAGGGGATATTTTGAGGAAGTGAATTAAATATTCACTAAACTTTTATTGTTGGGCAATTAAAATAAAATCACAAATATTAAAGTTATAAAACTTTAATATGTGAAGGAAAAATACAAAGTGTTGCTCTACTTTAATTGAAAGGGAAGGAAAATGGAGTTTTCATGTGAGCAGAGGATATTTTTCACACAGTAGGGTGAAATGGTAAATTTCTCCACATGGGCAGATTTGGAGGAAAAATAAGTTTGTTGCGAAGAGAGAAGAGAGGCTTTGCAAATTTTTTGATCAACAAGAGAGAATTTTCTAGATGGCATCTGTAGATCATTCTTTTCGAACATTCCATTCTTCTATTTCTTATTCTCTCATTTGTAAAGGATTATGAAGTTTTGTATTGGGCTGGGTAGATAGAGAAATGCTTTAATTCTGAGTTATTTTGGTGTTTGTAAGCTGTAAATGCAAATTTCATGACCCAATGTAGCTAGTTTATGTAAATAAATCATGAAAGTGTTTGCACATTCATGAATATCTTCAAATTGTTTCCAAATATGTATATTTTTCAGTTATTTAAATTTAATAATACCAAGTATCTTTGAGTTTGGCATCTCAATTTCATGAGATTATTTTATCTGTTTATGGGTCTATTTCAATAAAATGGTTAAATATTTTGAATAGATGATTGTGATTAAAGTGTTCAGGTTGGATTTGGTAAGTAGAATTTGATTGATAACACAAGTGGGATTTTTGGTGTAAGACACTAAAAATTGATGCAAGGCATGAACAATTTTAAATCCACTGGTTGAATGTCATTTTCCAATGAATTATCTTTGTGTTTGACTTGATGGCCCATAATTGGCACTAATCTATCATTCAGTTTTATGCATCTTAGAAACATTTTATAAATTCAAAATCATTCTTATTCCTTGTTGTTTGGTTGGTGTTGAGTTCTGCCTCCCAATTGCTGAGTGAGTGTTGAGTTACTAAGAATGTAGCCAGATTTGAGGGTTGTGCTGCCTTGGTATATTTTGATTGGGAATCATCTGCTATAAAAGCAATGTTTGCATATATGAGTGAATTAGGTTTTTAGGAATTGTATAGGGTTACCCACCTTGGTCCTAAAGAGCCAAAAGTGTAGAAGATCTAAGTCTTTGACTAAATCTTCCCAGTTGGCCAAATCCCCATTGAGTTTGATTATAAGAAATTGGCTAATTCTTTTAGGATTCATTGGTCTAGTTCAATTTGGAGCACCAACAATGCCCATGATTTTTTTCCTACAATACTTGACTAATGACTCTCTGTGAATAACCCAAGTATAGTGCTTTAATTGCTTTCAAACATAAAGTGGGTGGTAAGTGTTGCTTTATGTGATAACCATACATGACTTAGTTAAGAAATGGGAATCTCACTTATAAGATTTTCTCAATGAATTGGGATCTTGTATGCAAATACATGATGTCTATCTTTTCATTTTTCCCTTTTCAGGTCCACTCTTGAAAGCTCCTAAGTGGTTGAAGAGACTAGTTGGTGTCAGTTTTGGATTTGGAGGAAAGCTTGCTTCATTTTGGCCTGGTACAACGTCACAGAGTGTTGTTGGCTCTTCTGAGGTAGAGTACAATTTATTCTTTGGTACATGTCATTAAGATGATATATGGTCTTATTTTTCTGCTATTTTCATAGGTATATATACACAATCTCGTTACCGAGGACAGTCTGGTGCTTCGTTCAACAAAGTTTGAAGCTTGCAATAGTAGATGGTGAGAAATCATCATTGTGAGCTTTGTGCGCTAAGAAGTCTTAGGATTCTCAGTTACTTATTTGTGGATACTTTTTGAATGGGATTAATAACAATTTACATTCATTTGTATTGTTTCACTTGCAAATTTTTAGTTTCTGCATTGATTTAGTTTGGAAGAAGAGAGAGACATGAATTTCCTAAGAGTCATGTTTGAAGATGAAGGAAATGCTAGGAAAAAGCTACTTGAGCACCTTGGATTTCAAGTGTAGTCAACAAGAATCAAGACTTACATGAAGCTCAATCTACCAACATTGATGATATTAGCAGTGAAATAATCAACAATGTCACTCTTGATGATACAACAAAATTAGATCCATCAGTTCGGTCAAAAGGTGGACAAGATGTTACATCCCCCAATGAATTGGGATCTTGTATACAAATACATGATGTTTATCTTTTGTTTTTCCCTTTTTAGATTACCTTGTTGAAAGCTCTAAAGTGGTTGAAGGAGCCGGAGTTGGTGTCATTTTGGTTGGAGTAATATTTTTATATTTTCGGCAGATGCAGCTGTGCATGTTGCTAATATGTGGTTGTCATTGATGTCAAAACTATTAGAATTATTGCATTAAAGGTTGTATATGTCGAGGATATTGAGAAAATTGTTAAAGAGAAGAGTTGCGGGTTCTAATTGGAACGATGCAGTCATGAAGGAGTATTGTTTTGTACGTTGAAGATCAATTGTTGTGGTCTAAAGGTTTTGTTGCTAAGTGTATCTAGTTCATCTACCAGAAGTTTTAAAGGTCCACATGAATTTTTTTCTCGTGATATGAATAGTTGTGTTCTGACAGTATTTATGTGTGTTCTATCAATGTTCCTGAGTGAATTTTATGTGTTTCTAGTAATTTTTGTTGCTTCAGATGTTTCTTTGTTAGTTCTTGTTGTTTTGGATGGTTCTAGATCATGCTCTATCTTTTTGGTACATCCACATTGATTGGTGTGCTTTCATTGTTGAAGATTTTCTCGTATTTAGGTTTTTCATTTTCTTGGCGACATAATGGGTAGTGTGTTGTGGATCTTGAGGAGAAATTTAATTGAAGTCCTTTTGTGTTGAGTTGTTAATTTGGGTTCCACTATGTTGTGGCTGACCTCGCGATTTTCATTGTAAATTTATTTGTAGATTTTAAATGTATATTGAAAATATTTTTATATTTTGCCAACAAGGTTGTTAATGTAATCTCATGTTGCGGATATATAAGAGTGATTGTTACAATGGTGTAAAGTGTGCTCAGTGTGCTCCTATGTGTGTATGTGTGAATATCATTTGATTGTAGAGTAGAGTGTGAAGAATATTGAGTGAAGTGTGAAAAAGTTTGAGCGAATAGTGAAGAAGGTTTTTTGTGCTTAACTAGAACTATAATCAAGCTTGTGTAGAAGCTATTTTCTCAGTTCACAATTTGGATGGTTTTAATCCAAACCTTTCTTTGGATAGTGAGTCCTCTTTTGTATTTGAGCAGTGAACTCTAGGCAGTGTGCTTGAATGCATGTGCATTCCCATTATTCTTATACTTTTAATAGGGTATAATATTATGGACTAACGTCCACCATGGTTTTTCCCCTAACAGGGTTTCCACGTAAAAATATTGGTTTTCTATATGTTTTTGATGTGTTGATTTTTCATGGCTTATTATTCATTCATCAGATTTGAGATTAAGTTAAGTAAAGATTGAAAATTTTAAATATTTTGTGACAACTATTCACCCCCACTCTCAATTGTCTATCCTTGTTTTGAAAACACAACATCACAGAGTGTTGTTGGCTCTTCTAAGGTAGAGTACAATTTATTCTTTGGTACATGTCATTAAGATGATATATGGTTTTATATTTCTTCTACTTTCATAGGTATATATACACAATCTCATTACTGAGGACAGACTAATGCTTTGTTCAACATAGTTTGAAGCTGCAATAGCAAATGGTGAAAAATAATCATTGCGAGCTTTGTGCGATAAGAAGTCTTAGGATTCTTAGTTACTTATTTGTGGATACTTTTTGAATGGGACTAATAACAATTTACATTAATTTTTATTGTTTCACTTGCAATTTTTTAGTTTTTGCATTGATTTAGTTTGGAAGAAGAGAAGGAAACATGGAATTTCCTAAGAGTCATGTTTGAAGATGAAGGCAATGCTAGGACAAAGCTACTTGAGCACCGTGGATTTCAAGTGCAGTGAATAGAGAATCAAGACTTACAAGAAGATCAATCTACCAACATTGATGATATTAGCAGTGAGATAATCAACAATGTCACTCTTGATGATACAACACAATTAGATCCATCAGTTCAGTCAGAAGGTGGACAAGATGTTACATCCCCCAGAGAAAATGGTGAGAAGTTTTTGATAATTTGCATAGTTTGAAAGAAGATTCCTCACTTCCTCTCACTAAAAATGATCTTGTTGTTGGGAAGGATACCCTAGGTAATGAAGAAAGAGGTGCAACATGAAGCTACTAAAGATTCAACTCAATACTAAGAATGTGATGAAGTCAGTCAAAGTTCTTTAGTTATTGGTGAGTATAAGGGAGAAGTTATGCAATTCCTATCAGCAAACAAGATAGCAGATCCACTTCTTATTTCTCATGTCGGGGGGAGTTCTTTACGAGAGAAAACTTGTGATGAATATTTAAGAAAAATGAACTATTCCTATCTTAATGTTATGCTTCTATACTAATTACATGGAATTTGCAATGTCTTAAAGTCTTTTAATGTTTAATGTTTTACCATCCTTCTTGTATCCAGCTATCTAGATAAATTAGAAGGCTAATTGGCTCTATTTATCTAAAATATATTTCTTTCTGTGGAATATTTCTAACTTAACACTATTAGTGCAAGTGGTTTCTGCTATGGTGATAATGATCTTATTGGCCTTGTGAACAAGAAGCCTTTGAAATCTTGGAAAAAAACTCTTACTTTACTTTGTACACTAAGTTTTTTTTCCCACCATAATCAGTTAAACATAAAATTATGTAAATTGGATAATGCAATTTTGATTTGGCGCAAATTGTACTTGACAATAAGTTTTTTTTATAACTCATTTCTAATTTCTGTGAGTTGTAGTTTGAAGTTCTTGATATAATGAGAAAGTGTACAAATTTATGCATTGTATCATATAGTTGTGTATAGTATTTTCAAACATTTATCATACTTGTATCATAGATACATGACTTGGATGTAAAATAGTCTTGGAAAACTGATTTTTGACTTAAGCCTTGGAGGACTTAGCACAGACTTGTTAGGCCAACTTTTTGACTTGGACATTGAAGGTAGGTTTTCAAATAAAATAGTAGCCTTACCCAACATGGGTATGCAAAGATCATGGAAAATAGGTCATGGCAAAAATTCAGAAAAATTAGTGTTAGAAACTTGATCGTAAAAATATAAATAAAGTTATCTATATTATTTCAAAAATATGTAAGAATAGAATCTTTATAAAATTGAATGTGTTTTAAATACTAGTTTTATTTTAAAAATAAATAAAATCTATTTTATGAAATTTTGAAATTTCAATGCAAGAGTACCTAAATTTCAAGGAAAAAATAAGAAGTAGGTGTTTGTCTAACCACCCTAACCACAATAAAATGATAATATTTTTTTATAATATTTTAGATATAAATAGAAGACTCATGTCTAGATGCGATGCATATTTTTTTGTAATTTTTTTCCAAGTAAATAATTATTTATGAAATTTTATTACAAATTTTAAAAATATAAATCGGCGTCTCGGTTCACCTTAACTTGGTTATCAAAACTTCATGAAATTTAATTTTCTTTTTTAATCCTCTATATTATGAAGTATAGAATGTGATGCCTATTTTAGATTCAAAAAAATGTGATACCATTTGAAATTTATGATGTTTTTCAATCAACCTATATTGATCAGACTCTTTAGTCGTAATTCTAATAGAAAATGAAGTCATTAATTATTTATTAAATTCAAATTAAAGCATAATTTATATTGATGGAAAGTTGAGAATCTCCTTAAAAACCCTTTTTCATCAATTTTGGGTAAAGGAGTCAAGTAGCCATACCCTGCTGTAAAGGCCCATAATATTAAGCCACTTTTGGCCCATCATATCTCGCATACCCACATAGTGATGTGTGTTTTTACATTATATTTTCACGAATGCCTTGGAAAGAAATAAAATTAGCTATGATACTCAAGCCGTGTATGGGATCTTCTAGGTTTTGTGTTGTCTCATGGTCATTCTTGGGTTCTCTTATGTCATACTATGTTGATAGCAATGTGGAAACCTCTCTTTCCCATGCACTCAAATTTAGTGTGGTTTTTGTGTTTTAATATTCCTTCAAATGATCTAACCCGAGTAGTTCTATGCTATTGTTAGTGGTTCATTGACTTTTCTCAATGGATCCCTCCTCCAAACAAACGCCTTTGGAATTTTTTTCAAAGTATTTCATGAGGTAGGCAGTGTTCTAATTCACCAGCTGATGTGGTTTTTCCTTTACCAAAATTTAATACTACTTGTCAATGGCTTGAACAACACACCCTTGTTGGGTTTTTTTTTTTGAGAAATCCCCCTAAAAGTGTGCTTAATGAGTAGGTCAACAAGGCTTGGGTCCCTCATGGGGCCCGCCTTGACATGGTCCAAAATTTAACCAAGGGTTTCTTTTTGTTCTGCTTTGTGGAGGTCAATCATGTCTAGGCTATCTTAGCCCATGGTCCCTAGTATGTCTAGTCTTCTTTGTTAGTTTTCTAGGCATCGACCTGGAACTTTTCTATCTCAGATGACACTAGGCTTTGTGTTCCGGTCTAGATTGAATATCCTAGTTTACCCTTTCCTTGTGTGCCTTTTTTGAATCATATTGTGTCCTCACTAGGGAGGGTTATTTGCATTGAGCCATATAGGTTCTTTTAGGCTTGACCCTAGAAAATGGTTTGTGTGGAAGTGGACCTTTCTAAAGATTTGAAAGACTCCATTGATATCCAAATTGGAGCTCTCCAGCATACCAAGAAGGTTACTTATTTTAATGTACCCAAAACATGTTATAGGTGTTAGTTCGTAGACCACAAGATCAAGGACTGCCCTTTGGCAGTGCCTCGTACACCTTCTCCACCATGAGATGTTGAAACACCTCATTTGGTGGATGCTTCTACTGCTAAACTTGATGAGAAATGGACTATGGTTATGAACCACAAGAATAAGTCCATTGGTTTTGGATTGTCCCCCAAGGCCTCTGAACTAGCGAAAGCTATTTCAAACCCTTTAGTGAAGGGGAATGAAGATCTTATTAGGGTTGATTATGTTCCATTGTAGCCTAGTCCAAAGGAAATGCCTCAGCCTGCTACTATTATGATAGGACAACTAAATTTTTCTCCTCCCGTGATGGGAGTTCAAAGGCGTTCTTGTAGCCCTTCTTCTCCTAGGGAAGAAGGGGAATATGTTCAAGAAAAGCAAACATTTTCCTCTCCTATCTAGATTGGGTCAATTTTTCTATAATTTTTGTAGAATTTCTTCTCTTCCCTAAATGAAGAGGAACCAAGCTTCGATAATATGGAGGAGTTCCATTCATGAATTGCCTCTCATAGAATGTTTGAGGTCTGACAGACCTCTCCAGAAATTATTTTGTTAGGGATACCTTGCATAACTATTCTGGCATTGAAGTGATTTGTCTCCAAGAAGTTGAATTTTTTTCTTTTTTGCTAGTTTTGGCTTGTCACTCTATTTGGCTAGCCAGTAAAATGTTTTGTACTGCTCATGATGCTGGGCATGGCAGAGTGTCACCCTTTTTTCCCCACATGTCACTATTTTGTGGTCAACCACGGGTTTGATCCCACTGATCGGCTTGACTAGATCCTTCTTAACATTGATAATCATTCCTTTGGGATTATTAATGTCTATGCTTCTAATGATGTTGTGGAATGTTCTTTACTTTGGTGTTGGATTGTTGATTCATTGCCAGTTGCTACCTAGTTACTATGTGGGGATTTCAATATGGTGGAGATGGCATATGACAAAGATGGCACCTTTCCATTCAAATGGGTAGCTAGCAAAATAGAGGCATGATTTTCCATGCACAATAAATTGGGGCTCTTTGATCCCAACATTGTCCACCACCATTCCCATTCTCTAACACAATTGGTGTAATTTCAAGGGCTAGTTTAACATATATTTAAGCACCTTGATCATTCCATGATCTCGGCTCAACCCTTTTTCTCTTTTGACAACTCTTCTCTCCAGGTTAATCCGTTAGTGGAGGTGACTTTGTCAGACCACTTCCCCATTTCTTTTTGCATTGAATGGGGGACTAGGCATCATCACACATGTAAAACTAAAATTTTCTTAAACATGTGTTTACTCTGCCACAAGCCTACCCTATCCCATATTTGTAGAGTTTGGAATCTGGAGTGTAGGCCAGCTCATCATACAGGCTAGATTACTTGGTGGAATGATTGTATCAATCGCATGACAAGATTTTTGCACATTTATGGGCGCCAGCTGGCTATTTTTCATCAGTGGTCTTATGAGGCTACCACCATTGACCTCCACTCAGCTACTAAGGCATTGGTGGCTAGCCCTTTTTATCTATCATTGCAATTCAGGGTGGTGAAATTAAGGCACAAAAATAAAGTTGCGGATAATTATGCAGCCATAGGTTCACAAATCAAAGCTCATTTGCATTGGTTAAAAATTGGTGATCGTGCCTCCAAAGAGTTTTTTTGGATCTTCATTCTAGGCACTCATCCTTGGGCATTAAAAAAATTAAAGATGGTGTTCAGGTGCTTTTTGAGCTTCCTGACATTCTCCAAGCCTTTCTGCATCATTACGAGCAAGTTTTCACTACATAGGAACCCATGCTTGTGTGACAACAAGCCCTTTAGGATTTCCTTGCTTTGGTTCCAAATAGGCTTTCCTTAGCCCAAAAAAAAATTTGTGATCAATTGTTAACAATTGGTGATCTCAGAGAGATTGTCCATTCCATGGCTAATGAAAAAGCCTTGGGGATTGATGGTTTTCCTTGTGAATTCTACAAGTCCCTGTGGGACTATGTTGGGCATGATTTGCATCATGTTTACTTAGAGGCTTTTCATGCTAATTCTCTAGGTAACTTATAAAAAAATGCAATATAAAATTCGTACCTATGTTTGGTGACCCAAAAGAAATTTACAACTAGAGACCTATCACACTTCTCAATGTCTCCTACAAGATCATCACCAAGGCTTTGGCTCTAAAGATTGACCATATTTTACCTCAGGTTGTGTGCTCATAACAGACTAGGTTTATCAATTCTAGGTTTATTTTGGACAATATTATTGTTGTTTGGGAAGGCATGGAATGAGATAGGCATTCAAACCAGAAAGCCATGTTTATCAAAATTGACTTTTGCAAAGGCCTATGATTGTATTGAGTGGATTTTTATTCTTGGCATGCTGCAAGCTTTGGGTTTTGGGCCCAACTTCATTCAAACTATTTGAATGCTCTTTTCAGATGCCTTTTCTTGCATCACCATTAATGGTCATCAATCCTCTATCTTTGGACTCTTTCACTCCATTCAGAAAATGTGCTCGCTTTCCCCCTCTTTGTATGTGCTTGCAGTTGAGGGATTTGGCTACCTTCTGGCCAACATGGTTTCCCAATAGCATTTCAAGGGCATCTCTCTACCCAACTCTCAAGCTCAACTAGTTAAAGGCCATTTTGCTGATGACTCTTTCCTCACTCTTCTAGAGGAAGAAGATACAATTGTTGTAGCCCTGGAGTGCCTTAACATCTTTTTTGTCTTGATTATGGTTTTGCCATTCAGTGGCACAAAAAATTGTGCTATAGATAGTCTATCTTGCCTTCTCCTCCTTGGTTGCAGCAATATGGTTGGAAGTGGATTAGGCT
>VDFB02052370.1:0-11988 GCA_007258455.2 Sequoia sempervirens
GTACGTTTGGGTTTATCTTCTAACCTTAACGGGTACTTGATTGTAATGTTGTAATCTGATAATTGAAAAATCGAAAAAAATTTGGCTCGGAATATTCAGTGGTATCAGAGCTAAGATCCTGCCATCCTGTGCCCATCAGAGTTCACTTGACAGAGAAAGATGACTACAGAGAAGTCTCTACTTGAGTTAATGCATGATCTGTATACGCTATTGAAGGATCCTAAGTTAAGGTGTGGAATCAGAAAGATTTATGCTAAGTCTGAGAAGTCGGATTTGATTGGGATTTCTAAAGAAAGCCAGTTCAAGAGGAAATGTGAACACGAGGCTGACATACTCTATAGAGATTATCTGAGCATGACAGATGAGTTTAAGAACGGTGTTTCATTTGATACCTTTTTGGATTGGGTGGTGACTTATTACCCTGGAAAGCGGGCTATGGTCAACTACATCAAGAAAATGATTAAGGAGGAAGCAGAACATGCCATGGTTGCAGGTGCAATGAAGGAAGAAGAAGTGCCTATTTGTGGATTGCAGCCGAGAAATTTGCAGGTTGAAGAGAAAAATCAGTCAACTAGTGTTGAAGATGGCACAAGCAAGGTGCTCATTTCGCCTAAAAATGATAGGGCGTTGGATGAAGAAACCTTGACAGATGAGGAGTGTGCGGGAGAGCCCCATAATACTCCCCTTGACTTGCATGGGATAGCAAGTGATGTAGATCAGTTCGGTGAGAAGAATATCGCAGCAGACTTGAATCCTAATTTGGATTCATCTCATGAAGGTTTTGAGACTAAGGGCTTCACAAAGGATGTTGGTAATGTTTTCGAGGTGTTTGTACCTCCTCTTGTTGAAGATTTAGTGATAGATAGTTTTCCTCTTGTTGCTGTTCAAACTCCTCAAGAGTTTTCACAAGATGAATTTATTTCAAGTGATCACGAAAACCTTTATGGCATGCATATGACTGTTCATGATGAGATCAGAAACATACCTATAGATGAAAGGTTCATTGAAGATAAGGATGATAAAAAATTTCTAACAGCTAGCTCTAAAGATTCCTTACTTCCTTTCAGTGACAGTGCTAAGGGTGGTTTTGAGTTTGAACTTCAGACCCAACCATTGGAGGAAGGTACTTATGAAGACATCAGCCTTAGTGATTTGGGAGTTGACCTATTCCAAGAATCAACACTCCAAGTGTTGCACAAAGAACACTCTTCTTGTGATCGAAACAATCAGCCTCTCACCATTTGGGATCCAGGTGTGAAGGCACTTAGTGATGACAAACCGGTATGGGATGAATTTCCCTTTGATCCGGATGAAGAAATGGAACTCGATAAGGGTTCTCTATCAGCAGACAATGGTGTTAATATGCTTAAGTTTGGGGCTGCTTTCAAGTTTGATCAGAGTAACATGGAAGAGGAAACAGAGTTTGAGGGCCATATGGCTCTTGAAGATGAAAGGGTTGGAGGAATTACCAAACATAAATCTGATTTATCAAGGCATGAAGCTGATTGCAATCAACGAGTTGAAGGCTTAGTGGAGTATGATATTTCCCAAGACATTGAGCACTCCCCACTAGTTGGTGGTGAAGTACAAGAATGTTGGAGCAACAATGAGGGCAGCAAAAGCGTGAAACGAAGTTCTGTTTTTCAGTTACAGCCTATCGGCAATTCACCATCTTCGCATTCTTATGAGTGTGAAGGCCAACCTGAGGTGTCCGTTGAAGATGAAGTGCGAGCTCTATCTAGATTTGATCGCACACATAGTCTGATTGAAGGGCTTATTTGGGATGCTCAGCTTGAAGAGAGACAAAGAGGAGTGAAATATGAGGTTGCTCTTCCCAAGTTGCAACTTATCAGAGACTCATTGGAGACCTTGAAGTCTGAGTACATAGGCTTGATTGAAGATAGAGATCATGCCGTTGAATCTGCAAAGAAGGCCTTCATTGTTTTCGAAGAAAGGGAGAGTATGGTTGATGAGCTCACTTTGGAGCTTAAATCCACAAAGGACAAGTTGAAAGAAACTCAGTTGGATCTAACAGAGGTTGCAGACCAGTTTGCAGATTTCAAACTTTTCAAGGAGCAAGAGGATGCACAAAGAGCTATAAAAATCAATCAAGTGATTGGAGATTTTGACTATCTTCAAGAGGAGTTTGATCTTGAAAGCATTTCAAGAAAGTCAGAAGTTGCATGTGCAGATTTGGGGCAGCAAGACGTAAGGAATGGCTTCCAAGTCTTCGACAATCCCTTCTTTGAAGTGGGTGCTGAAGCAACTTATGACAATCCTCTCTTTGTTTTGAAAAAAGAGTCAAGTAGTGAAGAGACCAAGCATGAGGTCAAGTGTGAACTCCAATCTAAGGATGCCTTGATATCACTCCATGACGATGTGCCACGTATGTTGAGTAGTAAAGAATGCTTAAGAGGAATTGAGGATGCAGTCTTCACTTTGGAAAAGGGACCAAAATATGGTGATGGCACTCTTGTCAATCCATTCCTTGGGTTGAGGGATGCTAGTCTGCTCCGGGAGTTGAATTTGAAGTCATCTTATGTCTCATGCTTCAGTGTTCCGGAAGTTTTCATGGTTTGGTTTCAAAGGTTCATCAGAGGGGATGCCAATTTTACAAGTATGCACTTGATTTTGACTAGCACTCAGAGATGTGCTATGTTTCCTTGCCGGAGTGTTGGAGATTATTTTCAGTTGGGTATTCAAGCTTGGGATTCTCAACAAGGGTTGATGGAGCATACAGTTTGTGGAAAGAAGAAATTATGGAGGAACAAGAATCAAATTTTCAGACTTTTTGGTGTCGTTCTTTTCTTTAGCAGCTTCTTGATGGTTCCATTTGTTCATCAACAAATGGATTGGAGAGAGATTTTGAGCATGGGTTGGAGAAATGAACGATTGGTTGCTCTTGAATGTGTTTCCCGGCTAAGACCAGGACAGATTTTGAGATTCGAGCTTGCTGGTTTGAGGCAGACCAGCCACTTTACATGTTGCGTTTCTCGCATTCAGGAGAGTTGGTTCATCACTCATGATCAAAGAGGTGGTAGTTCTCTCATGGAGATGAATCTAGTGTGTTTTCCAACCACCTTGGAGGTGTCACTTTGCAGCTCGATGGTCATCTCACATGCTCACGCTTGGGATTTGGAGTGGTGTTGTTGTTTTCCCTTGGGTAGGACTCGAGAATCAGATTGCACTGCGCTGATCCTAGTCTTGATCAGCAGTAATTATTTGTTCCTTCACACTTTTCCTACCCTCCAAATTCATCTTATGATGGTTGATGATGTAAACTTTGACAGTTTACTCTCAGTATTGATTCATGACAGCAGTAGCTCACATGCTTTGGTTCACCATTCGGAGACTCATGGGGTTGGAACTATGATTGTTTTCTGTAGTCTTCATGGTTGTGCCAGTATAATTCAGATGAGGCATGGTAGCTTTATGCGGAGACATGAGTATGAGTTTGTGGAGCTCTTGCAAAGGAATGCTTCCCTCCTTGCAAGAAGATTTGTAGAGGTCACACTTGCAGGCATGGTCCCGTTTGTTACCATGTGGAGGTATGGGGAGGAGTTCGATTTTGATTTGAATAGTCTATCTCTCCTATTGCTTAGAATGGTGATTGACAGTAGTATGGTTGATACTGTTAATTCGGGGGATCGTGGACATGAGATGTTGCATGATTTTGATTTCCTTCCTTTAAGATCTTTCAGTTTGAGAATCATAGATGGTAACACTTTGGAGTTACAAGGGGAGTCAGTGCAGCATTGGCATAATATTTTCATTGATGTGATCAGAGTGGTGCAGCATCGGCATGGTGGGTTTTTCCTGAGACACATTTGGGAACCAGGGATCATACTTGTTGCGTATGGATTAGTCTTCAAAATTACTGGAGTTGTGGTGGTATTGCTTGAGGACAAGCAATTTTGGGAAGGGCGGATTGTAATGTCCCCTTCTCAAACCTGATCTTTCTAGTGACCGTTGGCCTTTTCCTTGGGAACCCGAAGGCTAGTCGGAAGATAAATTAGGGTTTCCTATTTTTGAGGAGGTCATTGCTCAGAGATGATGGATTCAATGGCGGATCTTTTCTGGGTTTTTCAGAGAGCTTCGCAGTGGTGTGTTCATCTCAGCATTCAGAGCATTTTCCGAAATTTACTATTTTTAGTAAATTCTATTTTTAGCAGTTCAACAGTCGGGTCCAGCATGGTTGACTTCCTATGTCAGTTTGATCAGTTGGCTTGCTCATTGATGGCTTCGGGGCGCATTTGGAGAGATAAGTTGTAATAATTAATTAAAGTCACGTTTTAATATTATATTATAACGTTGACCCCCTTGGCCTAGTCTGATGACTTCAAGTTGTTTTAAAAAAAAAGTGGTCTTGAGGGTGGCGCCTTCATAAAGGATTATTTCTTATTTTTCTAAAGTCAAAACCAAGCTCTAAAGTGGACGCCATGATTAAAATATTGAATTTAATTAAAATGGCCAATATTGAATTTGGAAGAAAAAGGACGCCATTCCTTAAAGAGGATTAGGGTTTTGACTTGAAGAAGAGATTAGGGTTTCATGAAGTCAGCAGGAAATTATATAAGGAAGACTTGGTTCATCATTTGGGTATCTTTTGTCTATGCTAATGTTATGCTGCCGAAATGGTTGCGGAATTGCTTCGAGGAATGAATGCCTCCTAGTCTGGGCTCGACTTCGTGCTTGAGAGACAGCACCTAGTGGAGAGGTTCGATTATTTGAGTGATTTTATAGTAATTTTTGCATTGTTGTAGAGTTATTGCTTGAAGTTCAGATTTTTGCATTTCATAACTTTTCTGGAGTTGCTGATTTGATACAGCAGATCCATGTTTTTACTCATATCTCAAAAAATACAAAAATGCTAGTTCTGGGTATTGCATCAATCTTTAAGTTTGTAAGGAGCGTTCATTTTCTCCAATTTATAGGTTTTAATGTTGTGAATTGAATTTTTAATGCCAAGTCGAATTCTTCAGCTGGGCCGTACCATTTAATGACATTGGGATTCGTGCATAATTCATGTGTGGGTTTTAGATCTGTTTTCAGTGTCTCATCTTAGGCGTCTACTTGGTTAAGGCTTAGTGCATTTAATCTCTAGTCAATTGGAGGTCATACGTGGAAGATATGAGCATTTAAGTCATTCATTAGACTGCTGTTTATGCATTTAATGAGCAGATTTGTAACAGAAAACAGAAATCAGTATTTGATCCTTGAAAGCATTGTGGTTTTGATATCACTATCCAAGATAAGAGTGGTTCTCAATGATGTAATGCTGATCCTGTAATTTCATGAGAAATTGGCAGGCGAATGCTTCTTGTTTGTAAAACTGACAGTAGTACTGGCAGTCATTCTTTCTTGTTCAAATCTGGTTGTAACTTTCAATTTCAATTAAGTTATTGTAATAGTTATAGCTCCGCCCTATGGTAGCTACTCTCCCATCTTGGGTCAGCAAGCACATTCTGGGTGTCGAGTATTTCCAGTTCCAGCATTTAATTCAAGCATTTAATTTTGTAATCACTCCGTCATATGGTCGCCCCTCACTCCGCATTGGATTGGGTAGCACATACTTGACGTTGAGTTCTTTTCTGCATTTAGAATGAAAACCACGACCAATGCTGCATGCATCGCCGGCCATGCTGGTTAGAGTTACGGCATAAGCGAGGTTGTTTTGAATCCTGCGATGTGCTGCGCCATCATAGAAACAGCCATTACGGTTAAGTTGCTTTTCTTGCGTTTTGGTTTTCTCCCTCTAACCTTAGCAGTTACCTTTGCTTTGTAATTTGTAAATTGAAAAATGAAAGAATTTCGAATATTTCAAGGTTGGGCTTCTGCCAAATGTGCCCAAGGTAGCAAGAGGCCTAAAAAATTTCTAAGTCTAAGAAAACTGGAAGGACCCCACCCTAAATGCGCCCAAGGTAGTTGGTGGAGACAAGAAATTGTCTAAGGCATTGGAAATGAAAGCTTAGGGGGTCAAATGCGCCCAAGCTTCAAGGAGGCACAAAAAAGTTTCTAAGTCATGGAGAATGGAACCTCACCCCCCAGAATGCGCCCAAGTCAAGGAATGAAGGAAGTGTTTGAAAAATTTGGCTAAGTCATCAAAAACATAACCTCAACCCCTCAGATGCGCCCAACTCAAGTGCCTAGTTGAAATTTTTTCTAAGTCAAGAAAAATGAAGGAGACCTAAAATACGCCCCACTTGAGAGCTTGAATTTTTTCTATGTAAGGAGACTTGTCTTTCTCTACTTCTGATTTTTATGCTGAATGATAAGGGTTTGTAATTTTTTTTGTATTTTCTCACAGATTGCCAGTCAAGAAATCAAATACAAGAAATGTAAACATAAACCCTACTGCAGCAATGCAATTAATTTATTGATTTTCTTTCAAAGCTTTTACAAATATGTGCATACCCGGAAATACAATCTCCTGTAGATCTGAAGCAATAAATCTGATGAAGCATAGACTTGACTTCTAGATGAAGCCAACAGTGAGCACCTTCAGCTGATATTCCACAACCTCAGAATGCTGATACAATGGAGAGTTTTCGTTCTCCAAAGCCGATACGCTGGCAGAAACCCTAGGGTTCCCCTCTCCAAACACCAAAGAGAAATCATAAACAAATATCCAATAACCAATTCTGAATGTCCCCAAATGAGCCCCTTAAGATTCTTTTATACTTTTCCTGGAGGAGCTCATACACTTTTCTCACCAATGTGGGATAAAAGATAATAGGCTGATTCCCTCCATTTTGCCTTTTAAAACATTTTAAAATAAAATGTTTGCACTTTGGAATATTAAAATATATCCTTGAAATTGGTGCCCAAGTAATTAATTAAAATGGCCCCCTTTTTAATGATAAATGGACCCTCAAGTCATAAAGTGCAAATATAATGTTATAATATAATATTAAAATATTAATTATTATTAAAGTCACCTTTAATAATAATTAAACGTTATAACTTAGGCAAAACTCCTTATTTCACCAACTCAACTGAATTTGGGAATCGACACTGCCAACATGTGAACTTCAGGTGCCCTGCTATAAATAGAATTGCTTGCCGGCTGACTTACTATAAATAGTAAGTATACGAAACTAAATCAACTGAAGGCTACTTGAACCCACACGAGATGCTAAAGGAGAGATTCCTCTGATTATCGCCAAAAGAGACCCTCTAACCAGTCATAGAAGCCTACAAGGACCAGGAATAGGCTAAATCCACCGAACTCTGATGCTTGCAAAATTGGGGACATTACAGTCCGCCCTCCCTGAAATTGCTTGTCCTCAAGCAATCTCTACTGCAAAGAAACCCAACTCCTCGGGAGGCCCAAAAGAAGAACTGTGAAGTGTCCCACACATCTCTAACTGTCTCCCGTAGCATCAACAAAAACACAACTGCGCAAGCTATTCCCGGATCCCAAACCCAGAGTGAAAGTCTGTCGTGTCTGTCATCCTCAGGCTTCCATTGCGCTCTACTACCTCCAACTTCACCATGCTAGGAAGGGTGAAGTAACCCAATGCGACCCATCCAATACTCAGTGCCAAAATTGTCACCACACCACCTGGATCCCAATACAATATGAATTCACATCCATCTGTCATGCGGAGATAAGAACTTCTAGAAGCATCTGCTACACCGAATCTCTCCCTGTCCTCTGCTAAACCCTCATGGATGTGATAACTGACCAAGCCATCATGCCAACTGACACCATAGTCATCATGTAACCATGTACCCATAAGAAAACTTTGTGACAAAGAAGTAGCAAACCCTGTTGGATACATATCAGCATGATGTAAAACTGATAGCTGTCCCTGCAAGTAATCCCCCACAAACAGCTGAGTCTGGCGCTTGCAGCCACTAATCCCATCTTCTGAAGATGGTGAATACCCATCCCACAACGGATGGTATAACTCCGGGGCCAATCCACACCGATGCATCATCAAATCCTCCGTGTGTGGACCAAAGGAGAAGTGATAAACACTCCTCACAATGCAATCAAGATAAAATGCTCCCACCTCTGTCAATGGCTGACCATCATAGTCCTGGGGAAACAAATCAGCATAAGTACAAATCTCCATACTGGATGATGCCCTACATATATCCTGTGACAACGATGGAGTAGTGACGTGATCTGTCACACAATTCTCGAAAAAATCAACTATCTCATCACAAGAGCTCTCAACCAAAACACTCATCCCATCTGAATTAACTGCACCAATATCTGTGATAGATGTAACCACATCCTCACTACAACTCGTGGAGATAAGATCCTCATCAACTGCTTCTGTATGTAACTGCACTATATCTGCAGCTGGTGGGGACTGTGCCAAACTCAACTCCATGGTAAGCTCCTCCAACCGTGACTGTGACTCTTGAAGGGCCAACTGGGCGTTCTGCAATGAGTCCATAGTCACCTCAAGCTCATGAGTGAGCTCATCGACCTGCTCCTCCTTTCCCTTCAATGCATTATAACAAATGCAATCCCACTCAAGAAGAAAATCCCTGTCTGCAAGTAGTTTTAGGTAATTTTGTTTCATCATTCCAATTGCTTCTCGAAGTGCATGTATCTTTGCAAGGGAAAAACCACTATCACCGTGCTCATCTGTCAAAGGAGTACTCCAACCATAGGTAGCCAACATCTGACGAGCAACATCAAAATGCTCAATGGTTGTGGCAATCATATTGTCATTCACTTTTAGTTGCCCAACCAAATGATGAGGACTCTATAGCTTATGACCCCCATACAAGTTTTCCGGTTCACAATCTGCACTATGATATGAGGCTGATTCGTCATCACTCACTACATGATAAGCAGCATCATGTGTGCTTTCATCCATGCACACCTCAACATCTAAGGTACTGCTGCTATGTACCTCAAAGGATGGTTCAACTGATAAAGTAGAAGCTGCTGATATGATAGTATCTTCACACACTTCCACTTCCAATGCAACTAGATCACCATCCAACTCATGATCCTGGAATTCTAAGCCAACACTTGAACCTTCTAACTTGTTTTCTAAGGTCTGGTCTGGAAAATCAAACTCGCCATAACATGAATCCTCAAGATACAATGCATCATTATGTAATGTCCCCGTTTTTAGCACTTCACTTTTCAATGATTGATAGCCTATTCCCAGTGTGCTGTCAGCTAATCAGTGGCAAAATTAGGGGTTCGTGTTTTGAAGGATGCTCTTAACCGAGGATTGGATTGATTTAATGTCAGTTCTTTAAGGTTTCGAAGGGAAACTTCTGATGATATGATGTTCTTGGCATTACGAGCATCTTAGAATTTACTGTTTTTAGTAAATTCTAATTTTAGCAGTGGTCCAGTTGGCATCAATCCAGTCAACTTTCCTCTTCTGGCAATTCATTGGGTAATTCTCATTTTTGGCTTAAGAGGTTCATTTCGAAGATATAAGTTATTTTAAGTCAAAATGTTTTATTTTTAAAACACCCCTTGGCCTAGTGTTATAACTTAACAGTTGCTTTAAAGAAGGGGACTTTGAGGGGTATTTTCTCATGAAGGAAATATTTTAATATTTCTAAAGTTTATAATTGCTCAAAGGGAAAATGGACGCCTTTTTGAATGAGATTATATTTTATTTAAAAAAGAGAAGTGATTAATATTTCACAAGGAAAGTACGCCATTGGGAAGAAAGTGTTTGGGTCAAAGTTTAAACCTAAAAGCAGCTTGGGATTAGGGCGCACCTTCTAGAAGGCTCCGGAGTCTTCTCTTCTTTCTATAAAGAAGGTTCCTTCTCTTCTTTGGAGGTATCTTTTGTCTACAGGAATGTTATGCTGCCAGATTGGCTTTGGGATTGCTTCGAGGAATGAAGGCCTCCTAGCTTGGCTCTTCTTCTTGCTTGAAAAACAGCAACTAGTTGAGAGGTTTGAGTGTTATTGATTTGTTTTTTCAGTTATAGTTGGTTTCCTATCCTTCGTAGTTGAGTTTTATCATTTCCTGTCAATTCCAGAGTTGCTGGTCATGACTGCTGAATGTATATTTCTGCTCACAAGTCTCAAATCTTAAACATTCTCATTCTGGGTATTGTCTCATTGTGTTTCCCTGTTAGAGGCACCCCTTCATGAATATTTGCAGATTTTAATATGAAGTTTATGATTTTATAATGCAAATTCGTCATTCCTTGAAGGCCGTACTTTCTGGAGTGCCTTGGGATTCGTGTCAGTAATTAATAACCACTTTTAGATGCCATTTCTTATTACCAAGTTAGGGGCCATCATTTTGAGGGTCTATTGCATCAAATTTGAGATCATTCAGGTGAGAAATGACAGAGTTATGAGCATATTGCTAGGGATCTGTGTTGCTGGTTATGATATTCATGTTGCTGGTCTGTCAGATCAGATTTGAGAAATCTGCATATTTCTTCTTGGATTAGCATCAGAAAGTTTGAAAGGCCTTATGGAAAACATCTTTGTTATTGCAGCAATTTGAAGAGCTCTAATTCCTTGATCTTGCAGGCATTCTATTGCTTATTGTAAGCTGAATAGTAGTACTGTCAGCAGTTCTCTAATCTTGCTTATCATGTTTTGAATGATTACTTTACATTCTGAATTGCCTTGTAATATCTTACATCTCTGCCCTATGGTAGCTCCTTTCCCACTCCGGGTTAGAAAGCACATTCTGGGTGTCGAGTTTACTTTCAGCATTCTCGCTTATTTTCCTTAATTGCATTGTAATTATTAGCATCTCCGTCATATGGTAGCTCTCATTCCATCTCGGATTGGAAAGCACATTCTTGACGTCGAGTTATTTCAGCTTATTAGTTGGTAGGGATCCTCTGACCACATGCTCGTCGTTCATCGGCGCATTCTTGGTTAGAGTTCTTTGTATCAACATTTCTTTAAGATCCCCTGACCAATGCTCACACCTTGCCCACCTCAGGATCCTGGTGTACATTCTGGTTAGAGTTGCTTCAGCATCGTCTTGGTTTAGAGCTAACCCTAACGACTGTGTCTTGCTTTGCTTATTGTAATTGAAAAGTTGAAAAAATTTGGCTCGGAATATTTCACATTAGCACCCAATTCCTGAGTACTTTCATGTAACAACTCAATAGTAGCATCTTGCACATGTGTAGCCCTTGCTGTCTCAAGCTGATGCAAAATTTTACTACTGTTGTCACGTAAATCAGATCCGTTATTGGTCACCTTTTCTGTGTAATCTCCATGCTTGACATCCATATTTTGTGTGTCAACATTCAAAGTTTCTTCCACAACATTTTCCGCACTAGCCATGACACCTAACCCATTGTTATGCTCAAAGAAAAGACTGCTGTTATCAAAATCAGAATTGTTAGCATGACTGATAACAACTTCTTGGGTGCTGAGAGTACCAACATTCTCCTCAAGTTTCATCCTCCTTTCCTTTACCTGAGTACTCGTAAGATTCTTTGCATTAGTACTTGATTTCTTTTTCTTTGCAAACAAAGAATCAAAAAATTTTGGATGTTGTAGAAGCTTTGTCACACTCTTGTCATAGTCCTGAAAAGCTTGCGTAAGTTCTGCCATGAGTTCCTGCATAGACTTTTCCTTCTGTGGTAGAGCAGGAAGAAAGGTAGGTAACAGTCTTCCATCTTTAGTTCTATACCGGCTATAGGCAGCCATTGATGTAACCTTTTCTACACCTGCTATATGTAGCTGATTTGCCCTCAATCTGTTGTTTAATGTTTCAGGAATTTCATCAAACAATTTTCTTCCAGCTTTCAAAAGGTACTCAGGCTTAATGCACTCACTTTCTGTTCAAACTTTCCCAATACTCAAAAATTCAAAATATTTCCTATATTCAGAATTCTCAGACTCATAAATTATAATCTGACCTGTACGTGGAAATACTGGCCTAACTATAATGCCAATGCCCTTCAAATGCAACTAAACTGTAGTGCAGATATTTTTTATAACTTTGCAATGCAATAGATGAATGAAATTGAGTGTATATGTTAAGTTACAGCAAGGTGGCATTTCGTCAAA
>VDFB02052372.1:0-38329 GCA_007258455.2 Sequoia sempervirens
ATATTATCATATTTCCAGATCTACAGCCTATGAATGCATTAGTTGTAGCTAACCATGGTCTGCCTAAAATGAGTGGATATCCTACAAGGTTGAACTTTGGTTGCAGGACTATGAAATCAAAAGGATATTCCTAAGAATCTAATGCTATAACTAAATCCTCAATGATTCCATTAGGAATTACCGTTGACCTATCTACCAACTGTAAAATAATAGGTGTAGGTCTAAGGTTGGATAACTGAAGGAGTTGCATTGTTTCCTTAGTCATGACATTGATTATTGCCCCTAAATTAATCAAGGTATTCTTGATAAGGGTCCCATTAATCTTAACATCCACTACTGGACTACCAAGGTTTGTTTATTTAGGGACAATTATGTTCCCTAGCATAATATCAACAAGGTTTCCTAGGACATGAACTATTTGAGGATCATTCCTTTTTCTTCTTGGTTTCTTAAGACATAGGTCCCTCACAATCTTGGTATGAATTGGGATGTCCTTGATTGCTTGAATGATGGGAATTTTGATACTTACACCCTTTAGTTGACCCAATAGGTCTATCTCAGCTTGAATTTGATGTCTTGGTATGGCTAAGCACTCAGGAAATGTAGGATTTGGACTTGAGATAGTTTGGTTTACCTGATTTGACTCAGGTGTCAGAGATGAATTGTTTGGAGCTTTAGTTGTAGGTTCTTCATCTTACATTTTAGTAATTTTTTGGGATGAAGGAACAACTAGTGTTTTTCCTAACCTAAGGTGGACATTGCTCACCTCTACCCCATAGGTGGGGTGTTGCATAACATTTTTAGTATAAGCTTGTTGGACAAGCTTATTATTAGGGTTAGGTGTAGGCTAGATAGGCAACTGTGGTGCTCTTGGTGGCTTAGATGTTGGATTGGATGGATTAGGCATAATACCTTGTTGTTGTGGCTAAGGAGGGAGCAAAGGCTACTGGTAATTCATGTTTTACTGCTACCACTGTTGGCCTTTTTTCTATTGTGGCTTCCATTGGTTTTGTTGTGCTCTGGCCATTGAGGATTATAACTAGAACCTTGAAAATTTTGTTGTGACCATGAATTTGGTTGCTATTAGTTCCAGTTTTGCTGAGAGTTTTTCCATTATTGAGGGTTTTGCTATTGGGTTTGGTTATTTGGCCATAGTTGGGAATTCCAAGCAATTTTTTTTATTATTTCCAATTGGAAAAGATGAATTGAAATTAAAAGGGTCTTATGGAATACCTTGTATTGGATGCCATGGCCTTCTTTGAGCAATGTAAAATAGATGTCCATCCTCTCCTTCAAGTGGCTAAAAATTAGGTTTCTCCATTTTGTCTTCTTTAATACTAGCCACCCTCTTGCATTTGCAATTTACTTTCCTTTGTCTGTAATTGGGGAAGTATTTAGTGAGTATTGCTTCAGCTTCCTCTTGCTTCTTATTTATATGAAGAGTGTCCAATTGAGTTGCTAGGTGATTGAAAATGTCCTTCATGTTGGAAAACAAATTACTTAACTCTATCTTTGAAACCCCAATAGATGATTTGCTAAGGGTGGATGTTCTCTCTCCCCCTGTCTTCTTAGTGAAGGTCTTGGAGTAATTTTTGCAAACCCTACAAATTTCTTCAAATGGAAGTTCAGAAACATCCCCTTTCCCAATAAGATTGAGGGCATCCATACAGTCCTCATTAACTCCACTAAAAAGTCCTAACTTGAGGTATTCTTCAGATAGCTTGTTTTGTGGGTTTTTCTTCAAGGAGAATTGGAATCTATCCACATAATCCTCTAATGGCTCATCGTCCTTCTATGAAATTTTGAAAATTTCATCTCTCCTCCTATCAAGTCCTCTACAATAGTCTTAGTATTTTTCCAAGAACAATGTTTTCATGGTATCCCAATCTGGAATAACATCCTTGCCTAATCCCATAAACCATCTTAGGGTAGCATCTTTTAGAGTGGCAGGAAAGAGCTTGAGCCTATGAGCATTAGATGTATAGTAATAGCTCCTAAATAGGACATCAAACTCAAACATAAATTTGTTTGGATCTTCAGTCACGAAACCATAAAATACTAGTAATGCTAAAGGAGGGATATTCTTTAGCATAATAGCCCTTTCTTGGTTGGTGATTTGAAACTCAAAGGTCACATGTTTAGGTGGATCATCCACTGCTGCATCACCCATGGTTTGGTATGTACCCTATGTGGGTGTAGTAGATATTGATGAATGGGAAAATTCTTCCTCAGTAGTACCCTCACTCTATTGAATCTAGTCACCAATATCTTCTCTAGCTTGTTGGCTTGTTGAGGGGAGGAACCTTACCAATGTATCTCTTTGACTCCACACATAATAGGTCAAAATTTATATAGAAACGACTCCTACACAATGTTAATAGAATGTTCTAGTATTTGATAAGATTAAACCTAATAGTCTTAATAATGAAAACAAAGTGTACACTATAAAATCTTAGAAAAACAAGTCTATGAAGGTAGCACCATCCCTGGAAATGGTGCCAAAAATGTAGAGTCCATTCTAATATCTAATAAACTTGGTGGAAATCACTCAATTCAAGGGAAAACCTAGTTGAACAATCCACTTGACATTGAAAATACTTTCAATAGATTATCGACCAGGGCTAGTAGGCTTGTGATGGTACTAGCACTATATGTGCTTTCAAAGACCCGAGGTTACCTAAATTATCCTAGTAAAGGTATTATATTTGCTAGAAAATCATAAAAGTGCATAACAGTGAAAGAAGTAAAGTCGGTGCTTTGGCTATAGGTACCTACAACATAGTTTGTGACTAAATTGCTATTAACAGGTAAAATGGTGAAACTAACTAGAAATTGGTAAAATGTTAAAACTAATTGGAAATTGATAATTGAACCTATTCTACACTTTGGAGTACTACTAGTCAAATGAATGCAATCATGAACATGAACAATAATTATTGATAACTTGATATGAGAATCTATCTTAACTTATTATGCAATTATGAAGTAACTACTAACAAAAATAAAAAACTGTAAATGTAGTGAAGGATAGTACCTTGAGTGGCCCTCGCTTAAGTGGTTGTCTTCAATAAACTAAAACAAATCTAAATCTTTAGATTCATCCAATCACATCAACTAAAGATCATTCATTACACATTTAAAAATATCACATGAAATCTTACTCAAAGATTGTATTAAAAAAACCATGTTTGAACAATCAACATGTCTATGTAATAACAATTGGAAATGAAAAGTGTTTGATAACCAAATCCACAACTGAAAGATTAATCAACTTACTGTCCTAAAGACTCAACCACTGACTATATACATGCATGGGGGATTTTATTAAAAACACAACTCTAAACTAAAATCATTAATTACAACTCCCTAGATATCAGAGTTTAATTAAGATTTAGTTATCCTTACTACAACTGAAAAGAAATAAGAATCCAAATAGGATTAACTATGCAATAGTAGAATTGAAACGTGGAACATAGAATCAATTACACAAAAATCCTAACATGATAACAGGGTTCTCCTTCTTCAATTCCTTTATTAATTATCATAATGATTCACAATTGTCTTCATTAGGTATCTCCATGTTGTAGTTATTGTGTTCAGGAACATCCCCTATTTCACTGTCAAGGAAATCCTTCGATTGCAGGTTGTATTTTGTAGTTGTTGCGGGATACAGTGTCTTCTCAGGTTGCAAGGGGTTAGTTCATAAAACACACACAATACTAACTACCATGATTAAACACAAATAACAATCACAATTCACACATATTCACATATAAATCATGCAACATCATCATATCATAATTGCATTTCCATATACTTTAACCAAGTTCAAGGTCTAGATAATAAAAATAAAAGATGGCATATTGTCAGAATAATTGTCTTAGGAATGTCTTATAAGTAACATAAAGATAACATAAAAATAGCTAATAAATTAGCTCATTGACATGAATCAATCCAGGGAAAAAAATATATGACATGAATTTCTCCCCCTAGACAGATGCACCATTTATGCATCTAGTTAGAACAAGGAGGGGAAATTACCTCTAACTTCTATTGGAGATACTCAAAAGTATCCTTTGAAAGTTCCTTAGTGAAAATGTTCACAATTTGGTCCATGGTAGACACATATTCCATTATGACTTCATGTTCTACAACCTTCTCTCTCTAAAAGTGATACTGGATTAAGATGTGTTTAGTTCTTAAGTGCATTACCAGATTCTTGGAAATGTTAATTGCACTTGTATTGTCACATAGTAGAGGAATCGATTCATCATAAACCACCTTCACATTCTTCAAATTCTGCTTCATCCAAAGCACCTAAGTACAACAAGATGCTGCAACAATATATTTTACTTCTGTTGTGGACAAAGACATTGAATCCTAATTTTTAGTGAACCATGAGACCAATTTGTCTCCCAAAAAGAATGCACTTTCACTTGTACTCCTTTGAACATCAACACAACCTACCCAATCAACATCAGTATAGACACTCAAAGAGAAATTTTGATCATTTTTGTACCATAGGCCATAATCCAGAGTACCCTTCAAGTATCTAAAGATTCTTTTCACAACTTTCTCATGAGATTTCTTAGGATTGTCTTGAAATATGGAAATAAAACATACCACATGCATGATATCCAATATAGAAGTAGTTAAATACATCAAACCTCCAATCATGGACCTATAGTGAGTTTGACAAACTTTCAGAGACTCATCAGATTTGCTTAAGTGACAACCTGTCACCATAGGAGTACCCACTAGTTTGGAATCTTCCATCCCAAACTTCTTCAATATTTTCTTTACATATTTGGCTTGAGAAATAAAGATACCACCATCTTGATGAATAATTTAAAGTCCAAGGAAGAAGGACAATTCACCAATTATTGAAATTTCAAATTATTTTTTTAATTTCTTATACAAACTATTTACACATCATCATCTCCACCAAAGATGATGTCATCAGATACAAAACCATAATCAACAACTTTTCTTCTTGAACCTTACAGATTACTATTTGCATTACCTCCCTTGAACCCTTGTTGAAGTAGGTACTTATCCAATCTAGCATACCAAGCTCTAGGAGCTTGCTTGAGACCATATAGAGCTTTCTTGAGTCTGCAAAACATGTTCAAATTCTTTGATAATTGGAAACCATCTAGTTTCCCAATATATACCTCTTCTTCTAGATCACCATTTAGGAAAGCTAACTTGACATCCATTTGATATACTTTGAAGTTCTTATGAGCAGCAAGAGCAAGAAACATCCTTATTGCCTCTAGTCTAGCTACCAGAGCAAAGGTCTCCTCAAAATCAATACCTTCAACTTGTGAATAGCCCTTGCAAACCAATTTGGCTTTGTTCCTTATTACTTTAGCATCTTCATTCAACTTATTCTAAAACACCCACCTTGTTCCTATCACATTCTTATCAGCTAGTCTGGGAACTAATTCCCAAGTCTAGTTCTTCTCTATCTGATTAAATTCTTCCTCCATTGCCTTTATCCAATTATCATCTTTGCTAGCATCAACAAAGTTCTTGGGTTCTATTGTTGATAATAAGCACAAGTTTCCTTGTTTATTTTCTTTTGCAAACTTTATTCTTGTCAGCCCACCTTCATTTTTGTCTCCAATGACCTGATTTGGAGAGTGGTTCTTCCACACATATTTTTCTAGAGTCTTGAGAGTATTCACTAGTTTTTGTTCCTTTTCTTATTTCTCTTCTATTTATTCTTCTTCTTCTTCAATCTAGGGAAGCATATCAAATCCAAGAACCTCAAGTTCATGCGAGATCTGACACAAGTCTTCATCTACCTTGATATTTACTTTCAATAATCTTTCCCAATCTCTTGTTGTAACATCTGTATGCCTTGCTTCTAGTAGAGTAACCAAGAAAGATCCCTTCATCACACCTGGAATCAAACTTTCCAAGATCACCTTCATCTCTAATGATGTAGCATCTACTGCCAAAGATTCTGAAATATCTAATAGTGGGAGGTCTTCCATAACGCAACTCATAAGGGGTCTTATTGTTTTTGACCCTAAATTGCACTTTGTTAATAAAATAGAAAGTAGCATGTATTGCTTCCTTCCAATACATATCCAGTAGGTCAACATCTTTCATCATTATCCTAGCCATTTCTTGTGTTGTTCTATTCTTCCTTTCAACTACCCCATTTTGTTGAGGGGTTTTAAGAGTAGACAAATGTCTCCTAATAGCATGATATTCACAAAAAAATTAAAATTCATAGTAAGTAAATTCATAGTAGTATGTATTGCTTCCTTCCAATACATATCCAGTAGGTCAGCATCTTCGTCATTATCCTAGCCATTTATTGCATTGTTCTATTCTTCCTTTCAACTACCCCATTCTGTTGAGGGGTTTTAAGAGTAGACAGATGTATCCTAATAGCATGATCTTCACAAAACTTTTCAAATTCATAGTAAGTAAATTCACCTCCTCTATCTAACCTTAAACATTTGATCCTAGCATCCATTTCATTCTCAAAATTTTCTTTAAAAATCTTACACTTATAAGAGGCTTTTTATTCTCTCTTAAGAATGTAACCCAAGTCATTCTAGTGTAATCACCTATAAGCAACATAAAAGTACCTTTCAACTTGTTGAATCCTTATCCTTGTAGGTCCACATAGATCAGTATGAATAAACTCTAATGGCATTGAAAAAGAGGACTCCTTGATTTTGAATCTTGTCTTGATTTTCTTTCCCATCAGACACTCTTTACACAAAGTGTTTGCAGGCTTGATTATCCTAGACATGTCTCTCACTGCATGAGAGGAATTGATCTTCACCATATTGCCAAAGTTGATGGGTACCACAACCAAAATTCTCCAGACTAAGCCAATAAGAAGATTCTTCCATTAGCTTCCTTTAGATGATAGACATTACCATTTATCCTTATTCCTTCAATAATAAGCCTTTTGGAACCCTATTTTCTAAACTCACATCCATTAGCATGGAAAGTTAGATTGTATCATATTCTGCATGTTTGGATGACACTTAGGACATTATGTTTTAGGCCTTTGACATAAAGGACATCTTCGGTTCTATTATTTCCATCAATTTTTATATCACCTTTTCCATAGATTTGTGTTGACTTATCATCACCAAACTTAACACCTCCACCATTGACCTTGAGACTGATGAAATTACTTCTATCACCAGTCATGTGGTGAGAACCCCTACATCAATCACCCAAGCATTTTCCTCTTCCTTTGCATGAAAGGAAATCCATATTTCCATTTATCTTTCATTAACCTTACTATTTTGCAAGGTACCATACCTTTTACATTCTCCAATATTTTTTTTTTTCCTTCCAAAGCCATGAATATATTTTCATCATTTTCATCATTATCTTCATCTTTAGAGGAACAATTTGTCTACTTAGAATAGAATCCTCTTTTGATTTTCTCTCTTTTGTTATAATCAACAAATTCTTTATAGGGACATCTAAATGCAAAATGACCAACTCTTCCACAATTGAAACACTTGAATAGTAGCTTACCTTTGTATTTGTCACCTTTCTTCAATCTTCCCACAAATTTTTCTCCAACCTCATAAAAGTAATATTTTTTATCAACAACTTCATCTTCAATCTTTTTATTAGCTTTGAAATCAACTTCCTTCTTTGGAACATCTTGACCAAAATCTCTCATCTCAAAGGCAGTAAGAGTACCAAACTTTCATCAATTGAATACTGCTCCAAGTCCTTTGACTCTTCAATGGTAGACACTTTGTGACTATAAGATTTTGGGAGAGATATCAAAACCTTTTTTACAATCACTTTCTTTCACTTCTCCACCAAGTTCAAAGATTCCAAAGATAACTTATAGTACCTAGAGCACATAACTTGCAATGTATTCATCTTCAGTCATATTTAAAGTATCAAATTTACTTTTATAGATCTGCAACTTAGCTTTCTTGACTTTAGTGTCTCCATCATAGATGCTACTAAGATTTTCCTAAGAATATTTGGTAGAACTACATTTCATCACCTTCAAAAGTTTTGAATCAGCCAACCCACACAAGATAGTATTCTTAGTTTTGGCATTGCACTCATATAGTTTGATTATAGTCAGATCTGTAAGAGGAGTGGTAGGAGTAGTATAACCACTTTTGATTGATTGCTACACACCAAACCCAAGAGAGTTTGTGTCCTTCCATTCTCATTTTCAAGGAGTAATTAGTCCCATCAAACCTAGGACCCTCATATGAACCATCATGTGCCATCTTGAACTTTTCCTCAAGTTGTTAAGCTTCTATAGAGGAACTTGGATCTGATACCAATTGTTGAAAATACCCGAAGATTGAGAAGGGGTGAATTAGTCTACACAAAAAATTAACCCATTTTGGAACTTAACTCTTTCAACACAATCCAACCTTCTTTATAAAATCAAAACCTTAAAATGTAATAGTAACAGAGAATGGTATAACAATTTGAATCCTTAGTAACTTCAACAACCTTTAAGCAAGGCAAGATATAACAATTCTACTTCTAACCAAAATAGTAGTGAGAAAGAACCGGAGGACAAACACATGCAAAAGAACACCATATTTATATGGAAAACCCAATGAGGGAAAAACCATGGTGAGAGTTAAATCACAATATAAGGTTCATTGCCAAAAATAATTACAAGAAGGCTCACTGCCTTAGAGCAATATACAAAGGACTTGTTGAACTGAAGACACCATGACTTCAGGAGCAAGATATAGAGACTTGATGAGATTCACTATCTCAGAGAAGGATACAATATGATTTAGAGAGAATTACAATAATTTCCAACACAAAATTCTATTGATTGAGGCATTATAGGATAATTGATCTTTCCTTTCACACACTTTAACACTTGCAATGTCGTATAATTGCACCTAGGGGCAATTCCACATTTTTGTACTTTTTCCTAGCATTTATGACACCTTAGAGCATTAATGAAAAAAATCCTATGAGCCAAAATTTTGTGATTCTGACTCCATATAGACTTGTGGCAGAGCAATAGAATCATGATGACACATTTCCCAAAAATCTAGGCTTTGGACACCTACGTGACACGTAGATGTCTATGTGGCATGCTAGTGTCCTAGCAGTTTTCCAAGTTTGAAACAGGGAATCTAGAATCTTGACTCTCTCGACATGCATCCTAGTAATTAGATTTTGGATGTAACAACTCTTTTTTCCCTTGCATGCATCAAAAACCCCTTCCTTACTCTCATTTGGGGTTGGAAGCCATTCATTCAAGCTCTCTTACCATTTTCTCCATCTTTGAGTTCTCTTCATCTTTGATAGCAGTACTCTCACAAGCGAAGCCATGTTGGACTGAGGTCCTTCCAACAACAACAACTCTCAAGAAAGCACTCAACGGTGTGTTTGTGTGCTCAAGAGAGGGTCTAAGCTTGTGGGTAACACTCTCTCTCTCACTTTCCTTTCCTACTTGTTCATTTACTATTTCGTGGTGCAAGTTCTACTCTTGAAGCGGGTTTTGCTTTCACCACACACTTTGTTTACTTCATTTGCACTCCTTTCCAACTTTGTTGTCCATGGAGGTGGGAAGACCAAAATAGGGTTTTGACTGAGGCAGAATCTTATACAACCCCAACCTTTTCCCCCATTCTTCTATGTGTAGGTTGCGAAGAGGAGCTTGGAGTGAAGGTCTGAATGTCCAGTAAAAGGTAAACTTTCTCCAAGTCCCCTTGTATTTATTCTAGGTCCTGGCTTCTTGTTTGGTTATTTAGTCTAGTGCATCTTAGATATGAGTCTAGAAGTGAAAATTGGTTCTACCTGCCTGAATTCCTGAGCCCTCTATTGCTTAGGACGCTAACGCGCAATTTAGATGATAACACGCCATGCTGGCATCCTGAAACCACACTACTGTCTTTTGGTTGAGAGCTCACTCATTTGAGGTAGAAATCTTAGAGTTTCACTCTCTCAGGATCCAAAGTAATTTTATCTGAAACATAACTTGGGTATACTTCTCTATAGTTTCATTACTTGCTTATGCTGAGGTGTATAAGGGAAGTTCATTACCTGGTGATCTCTTGAGAACAAAGAGACTCATGTGTAGTGAATCCCTCTTATATGACATTTTGGTGAACTCGACGTGAAGACGTTAAATATATTTTCACGATGTTGCATGCTTATGATGATCCCTTTTCTGAGGAAGATTTTGATATGTTGGACGACGCTCTAGATGACTTCTTAGAAGCACTCTCCCTTATCTACAAATCTTTTGAACAAGCTCCCCCTTTGCAAGCTAAGGAGTCAGTAAATGTGGTTGTGGTCTCTGTGGCTCCTCTGAGCCCTAAGAAACCCATCATTTACGTGACCCTGACTGACTCATCGTATAGGGATAACTATTCTGTCTATGGGATTTTATGTCGTAGTGATTCATCAAACTTATATTCGAGGTTCGTGAAAGCTACAGACTCCACTTCTTATAATGTTGTTGGGCACACATATAATACAAGGAGAAATAAATAGAACTTGGATCAACAAACTTTGTTCCTACATCGCAACCCACTCAAGGTCCTACTTCTTTGCCACCTTCTCAACCAAACCTTCCTTCAATACTTAAACCTATGATCAAAGCACCAAGTGATTATGATATTGTCGAGCAACTTCGTGTTACTCCGGCTAAGATCTCACTTTGGGAATTGCTTCAGACCACTCTGATTTACCAAGAGATACTTTAGGAAGCTTTACAAAAGATCCTCCTACTTTCCTCTGCTAGGCCTATGGATGTTAATGCATTATTGGCTCATATTCGAGTGGACTCACCAAATATCACGTTCCATCTGCAAAAAATCTCACCTCCAAATGTGCAGAAGCAAGTGGATCCCTTGATGATTATAATTAATGTTAATAATATCAGTATTAGGCGTACTCTTGTTGAAATTGGTTTGGCTCTCAACATTTTCGATATGGACCTATTACCTAAGATTAAAGTTGATTCATCTTCTTTAGTGGCTTCTTCTTTGTATATTTGTGGGTTTGATACGTTGGTCACCAAGGTCTAGGTACAATAATATTACCTTTGCAGCTAGGTCCCGTTACCTTACCTATATTAGTTTATGTGATTCCTAGCCCTTTACCATACAATCTTCTCTTGGGGAGACCTTGAATTCATGCTATGGGTGTTGTGACCTCTACCTTACACCATTCTTTAAAGTTTATTGTAAATAAACAGGTGGTTATAGTTAAAGTGGATCCATAAGTTGTTCACCTTTGTGAGCTAGCAGCTGCCAGTCATGCTTCAGTCGTATCCACTCTCAAGAATTGCATCCCATCTTTAATCACTGATGCTATGGCATTTTTTTCATTGATACCCTATGTGGAAGTCATTCCTAGAGTGAGTTTTGGTAAAGATGAACCACCTAAAGCAAAAGATCTTAAGCCTCTCCTGTCTTCACCTTCTTCCTCTCCATCAAATGCTTTCCTTGGTGATGACTGGGGCTCCTTGGAATTCTTCAAATTCTTTATTGTGGAATATAACATGAGCCCCTCTTGCATAGAATTTTCAGGTACTTCTGACATAAAGATGGATGATACTCCTGCTGGGGAAGAGAAGTGTGACCCTATTTAGGGAACCACTCCTTCCTCTACTAAGGAGAGTAGTCCCACTCTTACAAAGGAGGTTAATGTTTGTGAACCTAGTAAAGAAGGTAGGAGTGCTCCTATAGAGACATTTGATAACCATTGGTAGAATGAAACACTTGATGTAGAGCTGCCACCTCCTGAAGTTTTGCAAACTCATTATGGGTTTGGATATGAATTTGCTTCTCGATACAACTATGGGAAAAAAGGCTTGGGGCGTATCAAATAAGGAATTAAAGTCCCTATCTAGTTTAAGCCATGGCAACACTATCTTGGTTTGGGATGCTCAATTGAACAGTCTAAGCAAAAAACTTGGTGGAGTGTTAACATGAATTTGGTTAAGCCATTGAGCTTGGTTCATCTTGAGTTGATAGAGGAAAGGGAGTGGGCTAAGAAAATACATTTATATTTCTTCTCTTTGGATGAAGCATTGGAGGAATTCCTAGGTGCCTATTCCCTGTTGCCTTCTTTTCATCACAAGAGACGATTCATGTATCACCTACATAAACAAGCATACTTTGGAGAATCTGTCTTAAGTATTGATGAGGAAGACTCTTTGTCTAACGTCAGTAATGATGTTTCGATATCTTATCCTGAAGATCATAGTTCTCTCCTTAAAGGAGATAATACTGAAGTCTCTATGGATCCTAAATCCTCAGAAAAAATAATCAAGATTGGGAAGTGTCTTTCTTTGGAAGAAGTGGGTGCACATTCTGATCACTTGCATTCTCATCCTAATATCTTTGCTTGGACATATGAGGACATGCTTGGTATTGATGAGTCTATAATGGTTCACAATATCATCCTATGTCCCGATACCCAGCCGGTTAAGCAAAAAATCTGAAAGATCAATCCCAGGGTGGTGCTGATGGTCAAGATTGAGATAGAGAAGTTGTTGAAAGTAGGCTTTATCCATCCGATTGACTAATCCCCTTGGATTTTGAATATAGTCACCGTTAGTAAGCCTGATGGTAGTATTCATATATGTATTAAATTTTGAGATCTTTATAAGGCTTCTCTTAAGGATGATTTTCCATTGCCTAATATAGATATGATCGTGGATTCAACTACAGGCCATGCATTGTTATCATTTATGGATGGATTCTCAGGTTACAATCAGATCTGTATTAACCCAGAGGATTAGTACAAGACAACCTTCACTACCCCTTGGGGTAATTTTTGTTATGTGGTCATGCCCTTTGGGTTAAAGAACGTAGGAGAAACTTACCAATGGGAGATGACCCTGATATTTCACGATTCCTCTCGTATTGATGCCAACTATGCAAGATAGACCCTTTTTGCTTTACCTTGCTGCATCACCATATGCCTTCGCAACGTTGTTGGCTCAATATGATGATGTGGGGAAAGAAAGAGCGGTCTACTACATTAGCTACATTCTAGTCGGTTATGAAACTTGTTATTCCTCCATGGAGAAACAATGCCTCACTCTCGTTTTTGCTATGCAGAAGTTGAGACACTATCTTCTCCATGCCGAAACACACGTCATAGTAAAAATGAATCTCTTAAAGCATCTATTATCTAGTGTTGACCTTGCTGGGAGATTAGAAAAATGGGTTATGTTGCTCTCTGAGTTTGATATAAAGTTCATTACTCATAAGTCAATAAAGTGTCAAGCAGTTGTCGATCAATTGGTAGACACTCCCTCATTCTGTTCCTTCTCGGGGTTGGATTTTTTTCCTGATGAGAATATTTTTGTGGTTAATTATGACCTTGAATGGAAAATGTATTTTGATGGATCAAGGTTTCATAATGGTTCTGGAGCAGGTGTGGTATTAATATCCCTCAAAGGTAAACTAGTCCCTCTATCCTTTCAATTAGATTTTCCTTGCACCAATAAAATCGCTGAGTATGAAGCTCTTATTGCTGGCTTGCATGTTGCGATTGCACTAAGAATCAAATATATTCGTATACTAGGTGATTCTGAGCTCATTGTGAATCACATTACGGGGGCCTATCAAGCTAAACAAAGTAAGTTGTCCTAGTACCGAGACCTTGCTTAATCGGTTCTCCACTTTCACAATAGATAGTGTCCCTAGGAGGGAAACTAGACATGTTGATGCCATGGAAAGCACTGCTTCCTTGGTACCTTTGGAAGAGGATACAAAATAATACCACTTCATGGTTCAAGTCCTATGAACCCTTGCAGTTTCCAATCAACCTGAATCTGAATCCTTTGTGTTCTCACGTAGACTTGGGAGAATGGTTCTCTTGTATCTATAATTACTTAAATACTATAAAATTTACCGATGATGCTATAAAAATTGATCACACTCGTATATGAAAGCTTTCATCATGTTACATCATTTTATTCAATGTTCTTTATTGAAAATCCTATAACGACTTGCTTCTCAGGTGTCTCACTAAAGTGAAAATACCCCTTGCCCTTAAGGAAGCCAATTCAAGCTCCAGGGGTGGGTAGTTTGGTGGTAGATCCTTGGCAAGAAGATTGATACACATGGGGTTCTATTGGAAAATGATGGAATAGGATTCCTTCAATTTTGTTAAAAAGTGCCTTCAATGTCAACAACACAGTCGTCTTATTCATGCACCTACCCAAGAGTTACAAAATCAAAACTCTCCTTGTCCATTTGCAAAGTGGGGGATGGATATTATTAGAAAAATATCACCTGCTTCTTCCAGTGGACATACCTTATTATCACCGCTATGGATTACTTCATGAAATGGGTTGAAGCTATTCTACTCTGGTCAACAAACGCTAAAGCCATCTATAGATTTCTTATGAACAACAATATTTCTCATTTTGGATTGCCTAGTATGCTTTTTTTTTATAATGGCACACCATTCAAGAACAAGGAAGTAAAACAGTTCTTAGAGAAATTCCATATCCAACATAGATTTTCTATGCCATACTATCCACAATCTAATGGCCAAGCAGAAGCATCTAACAAGACTCTTGAGCTCATTCTTCATAAAACAATTAACAAGCACTGTAAGGATTGGCATATTCAATTAATGTACACTTTGTGGGCCTATCGTATGAGTGTTCGTACGATGATGGGAATGACACCTTACAATCTCGTGTATGGTGCCAAAGTTATCATGCCTTTAGAGTTGGAAATTTTGTCTTTACGGGTTTCCCTTAAAGGGTTGATTGATGATGAAACCTACTGGGTTAACCGCTTGCATTAGCTAAAGATGCTCAATGAGTGCCGATTACAAGCCCTCGATCATCTTAAATCTTATCAATGATCGCTATAAAGAGAATATAATCAAAGTGTGCTTCCTAGGACCTTTAAACTAGGAGACCTGGTTCTCTATGAAAACCAAAGAAATATAAATGTGTCACCTGATCAAAGAGGAAAATTTAGTCTTAACAGGTTAGCCCCTTACATTGTGATCTCTATGTATGGTTCGGGTGTCTATGGATTATCATCTATGGATGAGACGCCTCTAAAAGAGCCCGTTAATGGGATGCATCTTTGTCGATACTATGCATAGCATTCCATGTGTCATTTGTATGGTATTCTCTCTATGAAAGGGTAGTAGCACTACATATATTGACATTGTTCATTAACACATTATGAAAACTTTTTGTGTTATGATATGACCGTGCACACGCGCGTGTGTGATATACATACATGTGTTTCACTATGCTCTGTATCCATGCACCACATTACATCTTTTAAGGAAATTAGATCATCATTGTATTTAATTAATATACAACCATGTGTGTTTATTAAATCATGTTAGCATCTAATGTAAACATACATCCATACGAGCATATAAAATCCATAACATAAGCATACATGAAAGTAAAAAGCATACACATCCAAATAAACAATGCCATGATGTCAAAACCGATATGTCCACATATATATGATGTCATGGTGCCACTACTATAAAAATGAGTGGCTGCTGAATATATGTCTATACAAAAGATCTACAAATATATATGTATGTGTATGTATCCCTCACTATAAAAATGATGTACAAAATCATAAGCCCCTATGGTTGTGGTGCATGGCTCCCAGAGCCCTCTGGCTTTGGTTGCTGCTCTTGTACTCTCATGAGAGGCTGCATAGTGGTCATGGAACAAGATCAATGTGAATGTGATGTGAACAGAGCTACTCACATCCCCTTGATATCTCCCTACAGGGAGCATATGGTCATCTCCACCTGTCTCAGCTCCTCCCACAGTTGTTGAACATCTGTCAAGATCACAACTACCAGCTGCCTGTCGAGGTCATCAAGGTAGCTTTAGAGGGAATCACATGCTTTCTCAATAGTGTTAGCCCTTGTCATTTCCATGTCTCACTTGTCGAGTGCTATCTGCAACTCCCTCGAAAGATGGTCACGTTGTCCCCAAACAGTAGTGAGCTCTACATTCAACTGGATGATCTCTGTTCCCCGCTCCTCATAGGCTATCCTTAGGCATGCTATTGACTCAAAAGTTGGGGCATGTTGCCTTATAAACACCAGCCAAAAATCCTTGAGGACCATCCCCTGGATCTGCATGTCAAGGGCTACCTCTAAAATACACTGAGCTATTAGCCCAGTCCACCCCTATGTATCCTCTGCAACCACAAAGGAAAAAAGAGAAATTAGTATCACATGACATATGTGTATAATCATGAACAAAATAAACTAGAAGTATGGAAACATAAATAATGTGCTCTATATACTTGGGTCCCCTGGTTGCCATGTGGGGTCACGGTGAGGAGCGGTGTTTGGATCTACACCACTGGCATCGATAGCCACTCTTGGTGATGCCAAGGCTGTCATCTCTATAACAGTAGGATCTGGTGGTGCCAACAAGATAGGGGTAGCTACTGGGGGATCTGGCCTCCTTTGCTGCCTCGATCTCTGAGGTTTTTCCTCCTCCTCCCCGACCTCTACCGTCCTCTCTATCTATCCTATAGGGGTGGAGGTGGCAAGTCCCCCTATGGACCAAGATCCCCTCTTGGGGAACCCTCACCGAACACAAGAGCGAGATGATGCCTCTCCCACTATCGTGTAAAATCTGTAGCAACCCCGACATTATTTTTTGTCACTATGGGCGACAGATCGTGGTCAGGCTCATCATCATTGAAAGGAACAAAATCGGTGATGGTGGGGCGAGGGTGATCCCTGGGTCTCATTGCAATCCTATAGGCCCTAACATATGTGGGAAAATCTGGTGGAATCGTTTGTGGTTGGCCATGCTATCGCATGACCCAAATCCAGTAGTATGGTATTATAATATAGTCACGACAACCTACCAAAAAATGGTTCTGCTACAGGTTCCACAGGTGCTTCCTATCATCCACCCATCTAAAAAATTGATAGGGTCTCCATTTGACCCCATCTAGAGTAAGCGTATCAAATTATAGCCACCAAAATTGTAAATCACCGAATATCCACTAGCCTGTCATATCATACTAGTGGGCCATGGGGATGTGATATGGCCATCGCTGGGGAAAACTGACTGACCTATTGCACATGATGTGGGTGAAGTCCCACACCTACAAAAGTGTGCACACAATAAGGCTATGATACTTGTAGTGGACGTACCGTCCTAGCTCCTGGTAGAGGTGCACTAGCATGTTGCACCCCCAGGAAAAAATTATCCTACACTCCACCATCTCTTTGATTGTGTGGACGAGGCCCTCGTGCAAGTGTGAACCTTGCTCATCTATCATGATCCGAAAAGCAATGGTCATGAACATTTCCTGGCACAACAATGGTACCATGATCCTTGCCTGGTCATACCAGTGTGTGTATATGTGGCCCGTGTTGTCATCACCGTCCATTTGCCCTGAGTAGTAGAGGACTCCCTCCATCTGCTCCTGTGTCAATCAGGTATTATCTAGGGCCACTCTCCATCCGCGGATGGGTAGTTCAAGGATCTTATAGACATCCTTGAGTGTGATATTCATCACCCTAGTGGGCAACTAGAAAGATGACGTGGTGGCGTCCCACTGCTCCATCAACGCTATGAGCATCTGCTCATGATAGCACATCTCTGGCATGGTAAATGCATGCAAGAGACTGACCCGCTCTAGGTGTGTGACCTCATCATTTGTAAGATGGTCCCTCTGCTCGTGCATGAGTCAAAAAGCTCACCCTCCTAAATGCTCACGAATCTCTGAACACTCCAAAAATGAAAGAATTTTTAAGTTAGAACATTGAATTTCACTATGAATTTTTTTTTTTTGCAAGACCTATGTGCGTTGTGTAGATGTCTGTGCACTGCGCATGCATCCCTATCCACCATGGATGCCTTGAGGATTCCAGTGCACCCTTGAGACAACAACGTAGGATTGGGACCTCAACACAAAATCTAGAGGAAAACGCACATTTTGGATGCAAGTGCCCATAAATTCATGAAAAATGAGGTTTAGAGGCCTACTTGGTCCACCTCATGACCCTCGGCAATGTCATCGTGCAACTACTCCAACCTCAGTGCCTTGTACTCCCTCCTGCTCTGTATTTTTCTAACTTTTCTCTCACAAAAGTCAACAATTTGCTCACAGTTGTAGACACCTAAATTTGGACACTTAATTTATCCAAATTTATCCCCTTTCGTCTAAACATCTCCTTATCCACATTAATTAAGTAATATCACTATTATTTAATTAATCCCTCTAAAGTTCTTCTAATCCCTAAGCTATCTAGTTAAATAATTAAATACCTTCCCCCTTTCATCAAATGAATTAAATAAATATGCCATTTATTTAATTCCCTTTATGTCACATCCTCCATCATTTTTTTTATCTAATTCTAATCCATCTTCTAATCTCATCATTAGGATGTGCACATGCCTAATCCTTGATTAGGAGGGGTCACATCCTCCAACTTTTGCAAGTTGGCCTCTAATATTTCTTAGCCACCTAACCTTCCTCTAACCCCTCATCAACTTGTCTAATCACCCCCTTTAGTCAACTCTTCCCATCCCCCAAGGAATTTTTAATTCCTTTTGTCTTCCCAAAATCCTTTGAGGAATTTTTAATTCCACTCTCATCTTTCAAGGAATATTAAATTTCTTTCTCTTCCCCATGTCCTTTATGACACGTGTCCTTGGTCAACCTTATTAAAGGCTTTCTCCTTTTGGGCAAGGCACTCCACTTCCCCATGTGAATTTTAATTCACTTTTTAATCCCCCAATGCACTCAAAAGGAATTTTTAATTCCTTCACTTCTTCCCACATGTCCTCTCTTTATTTTTTATTCTTTCCCTCTCCCCATAGGATATTTGAGGAATTTTTAATTCCTCACATGTCCTCTCAACCACATGGGACAAGGACATCCTTTATGAGGATATCTTGACCAAATCCCAAGGTCATGTCCTATCCTTCCACCTCATGTCCACCTCACTTTTTAGGGCTATATCACATGCCACATGTCAAGATGTGAGGGCTTGTGAGTTCTCAACTCACCTTAGCCCTACATCTTGATCATTGGTGGCTCAATCTTGGCCATCCATTTTCCTAGAGATTCCAAAATCTCTATAAATACCCCCTTTCTCTCATTTTAGGAGAGATCATTTTGCTAGCCAAACTCTTGCAATTTTATTTCTCAATCTACACTTAGCCATTTTCATGCTTCCAGTCTTTTCCATCCACCATCGGTCTTCATCATCCTCTTTCCGCTTTTATCCATGGTCAGTCATCAGCCTTTTGTCGAACTACATTGCCCCTGTGCTTTCACGTAGGCAAGGTAGATCATTTGATCCACCCTCGGGGTTCCATCATCGGTCTTTCTGCTTTGTCCATCTGATCCTTTATCATCTATCATCAGTCTTCATCTCTTGTTCCTATTGTTGTCCCGCCTTTATCATCCATCAGGTCTCCTATCTTTTGTCATGTCTCTCGTGTCGCGTCATCAAGCTATGCCCTTATCTAGCTGGATCTTAACAAATGAGATTCACTTGTATCATCAAATCCAATCAGTTTTGAATATCCTACGTCATATCAATCTTTTAGTTTAGTATCCATCATTGGTCTCAATAGGATGCATCCTTCCTAATAGACCTCATCAATCCCATCCATCCCCTGATCCTATGGCAAAGGACGTTTGAAATTCATTGTGATATTTTGATTCTTTTGGATTTTGTTTATCATTTGAGCTCCCTATCATCACTTGTCATGGTCGCCTTGATCCATCATATCATGGTGTGCTTTGACTAGTCAACATAGGGGTGTATCTTGACCTTTTCTTTGTCTTCTCGGTTGTCCCACGTAGTACCCACCAAGACCCCTAGGGCCTTGTGTTACGTTGGGGCATCCTTGTGTGCTTGTGGTTCTCCCAATACCAGGCCCAACCAAGGTCATTGCGATTTTGGGGTGTTGGGATAGCCTTCTTGTTTGATCTATTTGTTTCATGCATTAGACACTAATCCGCCTTGGTTCTTCATACCCTGGCATCTTGTGTCTTATGCTATAGCAAAAATCAGTGCTCCAAAGATGGCAAAATTACATTAGGATTGCATTCCATCTTCCCCACCCGTGCATTCATCCTTCCTCATTCTCCCCCCCACTCACACAAATCATCTAATCATATCCACCTTAACCCCATCATTATCATAATTATCCATCTGTATTCTCCCATATCCCCTCGGTGTTGTTTTGGGATGTATCTTTCCCTCATCAACAACACTTTCCTCATCATCATTGGGAGGTATTCTTCCCTATCCTTTAGTGGTGTTTTGGGATGTATCCTTCCCTCATTAATACCACTCATTGGGGTGTATCCTTTCCTATCCTCATGTTGTTTTGGGACCTCTCACTCCCTCATCAACACCACTCCATCCATCATCAACCCCTTTTGTCTTGTAGCTTGACTAGGGCAGCATCACTTTCAATCCATTTGTGCTTCATCCATCTCCTACCGCTTATTCCACTTGGAATTTAAAATTCCTTCTCTCATCCCATCACTTTGCATCATCTTTTTCATCTCCCCTTGCATCATCTCATCCATTTTGAGAGCACACCCGTGTTCTCTTGAACCCCGATGTCCTCTCGAGGGGGCATCCTCAATCCCTAACTTTCATCTTCACCCCCATTATCTTCCTTCTTAGTCACCCCTTTGAATGACTGGGGCATCTTTTCCAATCTAACCATCCTCTTCTAGGTTCTATGTTTTAATATTCTTTGAAATGATGCTACTTCGTAACATCATCTCAAAGAGGGGCAAAATGTAGACACCTAAATTTGGACACTTAATTTATCCAAATTTATCCCCTTTCATCTAAACATCTCCTTATCCACATTAATTAAGTAATATCACTATTATTTAATTAATCCCTCTAAAGTTCTTCTAATCCCTAAGGTATCTAGTTAAATAATTAAATACCTTCCCCTTTCATCAAATGAATTAAATAAATATGCCATTTATTTAATTCCCTTTATGTCACATCCTCCATCTTTTTTTTTTTTTTATCTTATTCTAATCCATCTTCTAATCTCATCATTAGGATGTGCACATGCCTAATCCTTGATTAGGAGTGTCACATCCTCCAACTTTTGCAAGTTGGCCTCTAATCTCTCTTAGCCACCTAACCTTCCTCTAACCCCTCATCAACTTGTCTAATCACCCCCTTTAGTCAACTCTTCCCATCCCCCAAGGAATTTTTAATTCCTTTTGTCTTCCCAAAGTCCTTTGAGGAATTTTTAATTCCACTCTCATCTTTCAAGGAATATTAAATTTCTTTTCTCTTCCCCATGTCCTTTATGACATGTGTCCTTGGTCAACCTTATTAAAGGCTTTCTCCTTTTGGACAAGGCACTCCACTTCCCCATGTGAATTTTTAATTCACTTTTAATCCCCAATGCACTCAAAGGAAATTTTTAATTCTTTCACTTCTTCCCACATGTCCTCTCTTTATTTTTTATTCTTTCCCCTCTCCCCATAAGGATATTTGAGGAATTTTTAATTCCTCACATGTCCTCTCAACCACATGGGACAAGGACATCCTTTATGAGGATATCTTGACCAAATCCCAAGGTCATGTCCTATCCTTCCACCTCATGTCCACCTCACTTTTTAGGGCTATATCACATGCCACATGTCAAGATGTGAGGGCTTGTGAGTTCTCAACTCACCTTGGCCCTACATCTTGATCATTGGTGGCTCAATCTTGGCCATCCATTTCCCTAGAGATTTCCAAAATCTCTATAAATACCCCCCCTTTCTCTCATTTTAGGAGAGATCATTTTGCTAGCCAAACTCTTGCAATTTTATTTCTCAATCTACACTTAGCCATTTTCATGCTTTCATCCATTTCCATCCATCCTCACATCATCATCTAGTTTGCATATCTTGCCATCCAAGGAGCATACACATCAAAGATCGAAGGGCCAACCAAAGGATCGATTTGACACAAGGTATAAAGTTCTATTTGTTGTTTTTATCTTGTGTTGATTCCAACTTAGGCTAATCTTGAGGTGTAGGTTGTTTTGGTGTTTATTTGCACTCTTTAGTTTGTTGCTCATTTTCTAACGCATATATTCAACCTATCACAGAGTGAATAGTGAAAATGACCCTTCTAGGGGCCCACCTAGGTATATATAGGCCCCTCGGGGTCCATTTTTCCTAGAGCTTGTGGCTCCCCGGTTTTTCCTGAATTTACCCCACCAAGTTGGGGGAAAATTCAAGAGGGGGAATATAGTCACCTCTCGATCATATTTTTCTTCTGATTCAATGAATTTTTCTTTCCATTGTAGCTTCTTCTGATTTTTGAGGCTGACCTAAAATTTGAGTTTTGCAGGTTAAAGTCTTGAACGATTTTCCATGACTATTTTGTCATTGTTTGTTGAGCTCGATTGCTGGGGGCACCTTCAGTACCAGATAGCTTGACTTCGATGGCCTCTAAGGCCCCTTTTTTCTTGGCACACAAATCTATAAAATTTAAAATTCAGGTGAAATTTTTCTTCTCTACTTTAGTGAGGCTGATTTTTTCCAAAATTGAGCCCACTAAAGTGGGGGAAAAATATAATGTGGAAAAATTTCACCTAGGGGCAATTCCACATTTTTACACTTTTGCCTAGCATTTATGACACCTTAGAGCATTAATGACAAAAATCCCATGAGTCACAATTTTATGATTTTGACTCTATATAGACTTGTGGCAGAGCAACAAAAGTTTGATGACATGTTTCCCAAAAATCTAGGGTTTGGATGCCTGCACACTGCGCGAACATCTACGTGGTGTGCTAGCGTCCTAGTAGTTTTCTGAGTTTGAAATAGGGAATCTAGAATCTTGACTCTCTCGACATGCATCCTGGTAGTTAGATTTCAGACGTAACGGATTTTTTCCACCCTTGCATGCATAAAAAACCCCTTCCTTACTCTCACTTGGGGTTGGAAGTCATTCATTCAATCTCTATTACCATTTTCTCCATCTTTGAGTTATCTTCATCTTTGATAGCAATACTGTCACAAGCAAAGCCATGTTGAATTGAGGTCCTTCCAGTAGAAAAATCTCTCAAGCAAGCACTAAACAGTGCATCCATGTGATCCAGAGAGGGTCTAGGCCCATGGGTAACGCTCTCTCTCTCTTTCCTTGCCTACTTGTTCATTTACTATTTTGTGGTGCAGGTTCTACTCCTGAAGTGGGTTTTGCTTTCACCACACACTTTTTTACTTTGTTTGCACTCCTTTCCAACTTGGCTATCTGTGGAGGTGGGAACACCAAAATGGGGGTCTGACTGAGGCAGACCCTTAAATAGCCCCAACCTTTTCCCCCGTTCTTCTGTGTGTAGGTTGCGAAGAGGAGCTTGGAGTGAAGGTCTGAATGTCCAGTAAAAGGTAAACTTTCTCCAAGTCACCTTGTATTTAATCTAGGTTATGGCTTCCTGTTTGGTTATTTAGTCCAGTACATCTTAGATCTGAGTCTAGAAGTGAAACTTGGTTTTTCCCACCTGAGCTCCTGAGCCCTTTGTTGCTTAGGATGCCAGTGCGCCATTTAGATGACAATGCACCACGCTGGCATCCTAAAACCGTGTTGTTGTCTTTTGGCCGAGAGCTCACTCATCTGAAGCAGAAATCTCAAAGTTTCTCTCTCAGGATCCGAAGTAATTTTCTCTGAAACATAACTTGGGTATACTTCTCTATAGTTTTGTTAACTTGCTTATGTTGAGGTGTATAAGGGTGGTTCATTCCCTGGTGATTTCTTGAGAACAAAGAGTCTTGTGTGCAACGAATCCTTCTTAGATCATAGCACTATCGTTATTGGATACTCAATACAATTCACACACACACTTCTTAGCACTTGTACACTAATCCATCCAGTTGCATCTGAAATGATCTTACATTTATATCCATCACAACACTTGAAAACTTTAATTAAGTTGGCTAGGAAAAGGATAAACAATGAAATTAACTAGTTGGCCCCAAAACATAATATGGTCCTATCCAAAAGATAGAGAGAACCAAAAACACTATTAGCACTTCTTTCAATGTGATCCAAAACCATTCACATGTAGACACACATAAACCTAAATTGGCATCAAGGAAATGTGTGGATGAAACATTGAAGCACATAACTAGTTGACCCATAAACATACTTCTTATTTAATTAACATGATGTAGTCCCAAGAAGGATAGGTTAGGACCCAAATATATCACAACACATCTTCCATTTTTGGCGCAACCCCTCAAGCACACGATGCAAGCAAAGGAATAAGCCCTATTGGCTAGATATCCATAAATATCCAAAAAAGCCAACTCAAGAAATAATGCAACACCATAACATCTAATTAGCGAAGTGTGGATCACATGGGGATGTTCCCTGAACATCTAAAAACACTTTCATTCACTTCTTCCATACTATCATGCAATCAACAACCACCATAGATCAAACAGGTACACAACACTTCATTCAAGAAGCACATAATACATGGCTAGATGATGTAGCATTAGTAGAACAAATTTCAAATCACTTCAACACACAATATTAGAATTGAGAAACTGCATAAACATTGAGAGCATATTCACCAAGCCACATGAGTAGAGACATCAATACAAAGAAATGCGAAGAATTTCTTGGACCAGTCTAGACAACCAACAACACTGCCAACCTTTTGCAATTCACAAAGATCTCCTTAGCAACACAAGTGACCTAAAAAGATAAGAGTGCAACATCCATAAAATACTGACATTGAATACCAAACCGCAAGACCAAAGAATCAATAGTGGAGGAATGCGAAGCATTCTCTTAGATAGACTTCAATGTAGGTTCTGGAACCAAAAAAACTTAAGCAACTTGTGGAGGCTAGAACTTCCTTTCAACAACACATACTTTATCAGGAACATTAGTAGAGAGCGTAAGACATACTATAGACCTTTAGCAAAATCTTTCCACAATTAGTCATGATTCTAATCCTCATGTTAATGCTTCTAATACTCATCTAAATATATCATTATGAAATCTACTCCACTGACAATAATAATGCATTATATGAAATTCAACAACTCTTCTTTGATAAGGCATGCCATCTAATCATGAACTTCAACAATTATTCTTTGATAAGGCATGACATCAACCACAAACTTTAGCAATTCTTTTCTCAAGTGCTGACATCAATGACAACCAACAATTAGTGTTGAAATCAATGACACCAATTTCCAACAATCTCCTTAGTGTTGACATCAATGACAAAAACTTCTAACAAATAGTTTTGTCATAAAATGGTACTATTGTAATTAGAATCCTTCTCTTGGTTGTCTTATTGGAAAGTAAAAAGTTATATTCGACGACTCATGGAATAATTAGTAAATGATCACCTCTATTTTCCTTTTAAAGTGTCATGCCCCAATTGGTTGAATTCTTCTTTGCAATAATCTACAGTCTTTATGTTGTGGGATAAGAAGCCCATTGTTATGGGTTAACAGTTCTCTCTTTTGCAAATGTTATTCGTATTCCCTAAGGAATTCTCATTATCAACAATCATAAATTAACCATAAAACCCTACTAAACTTCATAGACATACATGAATTCATACATACACATATCAACATAACATGTTTCCATTTACAAATGTTTAAAACTACTTAAAAGTATATGAAAGGCATAAAAGGTCTTAGTAATGTATTAAATCCTAACAAAAACAAATGATAAAAAGTATAAAATAGTAATGGGAAACTAGCCAATTATCAATCCCATCAATAATGAAGATAATTTATGGCATCTCTTCCAGTCATATTAATGACCAGATGCCTTGTCACATCTCAATTTTGCTTGCATAAAATTTATTTGATAATAAATGGAACTAGATGAGACCATTGGATAATATGCGTTTGAAGCATAGATTAATGTGTTTTTGTGGATGATAATTTAGATATTATCTTTAAATGCATGCTATTGTCATTAAAATAATGATGAATTATTATTATACAAATATTTCAATTATTGATTATGTTTTTATGAGCTAACCTATTGACAAGATATTGAGTGCAAATGACTGCAATAAAAGGTTGAAGTAGAGATGACCTAGCTGTTCAAAAATAGTTGGCATGATTGAAATCCTACATGCACACTCACATAGTTGCATTCATCTTGCATTGTTAATGATTATGCTATGCAGTGTGCTATCATGGATATGTTATTTCCTATTGTACATTATGATTTAAATAATGACTATTTCTTATGGTTGTTTTGTTTACAAAAAATAATTTAATTGGGAAAATAAAAGATTTTATTTTCAAATGTTCAATAATGATAAATCTCATAATATATACTTATATACATATATATATATATATATATTTATATATAATAAAGTAATTATATGTGTATATAAATATACAAACTTTATGTTCACAATTATTATAACTATATATTTATATATAATAATGATCATTATTGAAAAGGTAGGGAAAGGGATCCCCCACAAAAGGTTTAATGGTTGTGAGATTTTTATAAAACCTTAGGGATCTTAATCGGTACCTTTCCCCACAAATTTAATTAGGAAAGAGATCACAAGCTGTAATGATTGACTTTCAACCTAAATGGTAAGTCAATCAGACTTAGATCTCAATCCTTAGGATAGTAGGTAAGATCTGAAACAAAATTGAAATGATTTGCAATGCTCAAACTAAATGAACAATAAGACCTAATACCTAAAATGCAGATTCCCAAAAATACAAAGACTGTTGTACATAACTTTACATGTAGATCTAGGAAGGGTTTGAATGCATGTACCTGTCACCAAAAAATTATTTTGAGTGCAAAGGGACATCCACCCCTAGGTGAATGGGTCTTAGTCTAGGGCTCCAAAACAACTTTTGACAATCCTCCAATGCTAGATCTTGGCTTCGGTTTGACACAAGTCCCACTGTTGAAAAGTCAGAAATAAAGTCTACAACCTAGTTTTTGTAGCTTGACAACAATGATAACTTGTACAACAATGAAAAATTGCACCTTTGAGATCTCTTCAATCCTTCTTCAATCCTTCTTCAATCTATAATCTACACATACACAAAGATAAAATTTGGTTTGATTGAATGGGAGTTTTCCTTGGTCAAACCCCAAGTTTGGTAATTAAACCCTAAGAGAAATATGATGACAAAAGAGAAGGAAATGATGAATGAATACTTGATTGCTACAACTCACCACCCTTTAATAGCTTCCCTTAGAGGACTGAAGATAAACATCACTCCAAGGAACTTGATCTTGGTTTGCTTGATGGATTTGGATACTTGAAATGCTTGGATGATTTAAGATCAACAATGCATATTAGCCTTCACAAGATGACATGGACACATATAGACTTGAACATGATGTTAGGATCTTGATTACTGCAATAAATGTCTAATAAATCTACTCTTGAATGCTTAATTATGCTCTTGAAAAAAACATTTTCTCATAGGATTGCTTCATAAAGTGTGTTAGATTTGAATTGATAAAAATACTATGTATTTATAGGTGTTTATCTAATTTCCCAAAAATTATATTCTAAAAGCCGATATTTGCAAGTTGAATTGGAATCATGAAAATTCCACCAAAAACATATTTAAAAATGAGTCTTGGTAGTTAAAGGGGACCCATTCACCCATGGGCGAATGGGTCCTAGCCTATAAGTCTAGGACACATATTCCATGGAGATTTAATTATTAAATACATTTATTAAATGTCGATTCTCCTTTTAGAAAACAAGAATAATAAGGCTTTGGAATGCATAATTTGGAAAATTAGAAGCTTAATTAAGTCCAATAAATTTAGGGACCCAAAAATAGTGTGAAATTATAAAGGTATACAATTTCCCACACTAAATTTAGCCCCCACTTTAGTGAGAGCATGAACTTATGCTTAGAATCACACTAAAGTAGATAAATATTTGTCAAGAGGGGTCCAAGTGCACAAATGTTAATGAGATAGGATGAAAAATATCAAAGGAGGATGATCAAGCCCCCAAAATATATTATCCCATGGAAAACCAACATAAGCACAAAGGAAACACATGGATACATTAAAATATGTGTAGTAAGACAAGATACACAAGCATACAATGTCAAAGACAATACAAAAAAGAAAAAAAAGGATGGACTAGCAAGTTGTGTTATACCACATCTATAAAATACACTCACAAGGGCTAGTGTAGTTTGGTATACACTAGGTGAGGCCCAAAGGAAAAAAGATGAGAAACAAACACTAGGTCTACAAGTTGTGCACCCATAAAAAGGGTGGCAGATGGGATAGACACACTAGGTCTACATGTGTGTCCCCATATGTCAACCATACCAAAAGTTATGCTCCTTGATAACTTTGATAAGCTGCCAAAAAATGATCAATAAGCTATGCCAACACTACACTAAGTCCAACTCTTGTGAACAAAAGTGAAGCCAAAATGTCAATCTGAAAGTGACAAAATGAAATAATGCTAATTTATGTCCTCATTTTAAAGGAATTACTAAACACCATGTTGTGAGCAATTACTTTAAAGTAGAAAAGGGCCATGAGAGCTTATTTGGAAATCCCTATGCTATTGATATGTTTCCAAATAAAGTTGCATCATGAAAAAGGGTTACACCCACATGTAATCTCAAAAGATAACACATAAGGGAACTACAAATTTGGGGTCAGTGTATGTATTTTCTACAATGATATAATAGAGCTCAGAACCATCATCATTCCCCAAATACTTTGTAGAATAATAAACACAAAGGAAGAATGACACATAGAGAGTGAAAGGAAAGAAAAATATTTTGGGTCAACATGGAAGAGACCTTTGGATGTCTCGATGCCTTACATCGTCCCCAAAAGGAAAACATAAGACAAAAAGGAAAGACAATATTTACAACAAATATAAGAATGGAGATACAAATAGAAGAATTTCATGATAGATTGATTCCTTTGTATCCTTGCACCAATGGAGTAACAAGGTTCATCCAAAGAAAGCTCACAAAAATAACGACACACCAAGCAACTCGATATGAGGGATCACATTACATACATGCAATCACAAAGAACATGAAGATAAAATAAATAAAGTACATCACATGTGAGCCAACCTAAAGTAGGTCGTCTAGATCCAAATATTTTTCATCAAATACCGAAGGCGGGTAACTAGCCAAAGTGGAAACAAAAAGTGCCATACTAGGACAAGGCTACCTAACCCCTTGTTCCCAAATGTTGGACAAGGATGAGCCAAGATAAATGATGATATGATTCTCCTTGCAATATAGAAAAATGAATTACATAAAGTGTAATACATGTCATAGTGAGTACAATATGATTCTACAACTATCATATGACAAGGAGTGAAGTGTGTGTATGCTAGCCAATTATAGTATCAACTAGATCTTCGATAATATTAAATTCTTCACATATAATCTTTAAAGCATGAAACTCATTAGTAAGATTCCCAAGTGTTCTATGATATGTATAGTAAGACATGTTTGTACCTTTCCATTTTTTGTGTTTTCTCAATGGTGGCAATGTTATAAGTCCTTAGTTGAGAAGTGAATGTAAATCCTTTTAATTTTTGGTTATGATATGCAGAAATGATAGCTTCTTAAGTTTATAAGGCTTGGGTTTCTTACTTTCTTGGGCAACTGCTCGATGTGGAGGGGGAGGATCTTGATATCCTAATCCCTTGGTATCTTTTGATGGTTTTTGTTCTAGAAATTGATGGATTTCATGCTCATTTGTTATGTCACATCCTTGTCTGATCAAAATTCTAAAGCCTTGACCATAATGCTATTCTAATTTAATAGGTGTATTGGTAACTTTATGGGCATAGGATAGTAAAGTATCAATTTTGTTGTTGTGAATAAGTTTGTTCATGGTTGGTGGTTGAGGCTTGCTTTGTGATTCAATTTCAAGATGCAAAAGGCTGAACATGTCAAGTGATGGGATGATGGGAGGTGTTGGTTGTTGAATTGAGGGATAGAAGGGTGCATTGTTCTCAAGGTCACACATGGAATTTTGTATGAATTCTTGCATGCTATTTTCATCTTGGCCCAAGATGCCTATCTCACAAGGACATTCATTAGGAGGTGAAGAATCATGAATTTTTTCAATTGCATTAGGATCATCACCAAAAAAACAACTTGAAAAAATCAACCAAATATTTTAAGGACATCCATAGTTTACCAAAACACATGTCCATGATGAAACTTTTGCTTTAAATTTCAAATGAATGGACTTTTGATGTAATTTTTAGATCTGAAATATTATAATTGACTAATTATAAGATGCAAAAACTTGAAAATGATAACTTTTGAATGTCAATTTTGATCTTAAACAATGCATTATCTTTCACCAATTAAACTAAATGCAAAAAAATACAGAAATATACAATTTCTTAAATTGAAACAAAGATTTGCAAGTATGAGAAAATGAAGTGAATAAAGACAGATAAATATGCAGAATTTTGAAAAATCACTAGTACAAGGATATTAGGTTCATCCAAGGGCGAATGGGTCCTTGCACAGGGTTTTGAAAAATTTAAATCTGAGTGTCTGATCTAATATTTAAGCTCGTTGTTCCCAACTACAAATAGATTCTTCAGTGATAGTTTTTCCAAAATTTCTAATTAAATGTAAATGCAATTTGTATGACAATGTATGAACAAAATGACATTTTTTTTAATGTAATTTTGATTTGAATGACTGAAACACACCTTAATGCAAGATATTAGTTTCCAACTACAAATAGATTCTTCAGTGATAGTTTTTCCAAAATTTCTAATTAAATGTAAATGCAATTTGTATGACAATGTATGAACAAAATGACATTTTTTTAATGTAATTTTGATTTGAATGACTGAAACACATCTTAATGCAAGATATTATGCATAATGTATGCAATATATTTAGATTTTCATGATTTTAAATGATGTAAACATGCAATGTGTAACCCTAAATGAAATGAAAAACAAGATAATGCAAAACCTATATCTAGGGTTTCAAGGATCTCCAAATCAAAAAAGTATGATGTAAGAATGTTAGGCTCACCAAAATAAAAAGGTAGGGAAAGGGATCCCCACAAAATATTTAATGGTTGTGAGATGTTTATAAAACCTTAGGGATCTTAATAGGTTCCTTTCTCCAAAATTTTCATTAGGAAAGAGATCACAATTGTAATGATTGACTTTTAATCTCAATAGTGAGTCAACCAAACTTGGATCTCAGTCCTTAGGATAGTAGGTAAGATCGAAAACCAAATTGAAATGATTTGTAATGCTCAAAATAAATGAACAATAAGAACTAATACCTAAAATATAGATTCCTAAAAATATAAAGACTATTATAGAACTTTGTAGGAAGATCTCAGAAGTGTTTGAACACATGTACTTGTCATCAAAAAATTATTTTGAGGAGTGCAAATGGACTCATTCAGCCCTGGTGAATGGGTCTTAGTATAGGGCTTCAAAATAACTTTTGACAGTCCTTTGGTGTTGGATCTTGGCTTTGGTTTGACACAGGTCCCACTGTTGGAAAGTCAAAAATAAAGTCTACAACCTAGTTTTTGTAGCTTGACAACAATGATGACAACTTGTGCAACAATGCAAAATTGCTTCTTTAAGATTTCTTCAATCCTTCTCGAATCTGTATTCTACACATACATAAAGAGAAAATTTGTATTGTTTGAATAGGGGTTTTCCTTGGTCAAACCACAAGTTTGGTAATTAAACCTTGATAGAAATATACTAACAAACGAGAAGGAAATGATGAATGAACACTTCATTGCTACAACTCACCACCCTTCAATGGCTTCCCTTAGAGGACTGAAGACAAACACATTACTCCAAGGAACTTGATCTTGATTTGCTTGATGGATTTGGATACTTGAAATGCTTGGATGCTTTAGGATCAATAATGCATATTATCCTTCACAAGATGACATGAACACACATAGACTTGAACATGATGTTAAGATCTTGATTACTACAACAAATGACTAATAAATCTACTCTTGAATGCTCAATTATGCTCTTGACAATAATATTTTCTGATAAGATTGCTTCATAAAGCGTGTTAGATTTGAATTGATAAAAAGACTGTATTTAGGTGTTTATTTAATTTCCCAAAAATTAGATTCCAAAATCTGACAATTGCAAGTTGAATTTAAATCATTAAGATACCACCGAAAACATATTTAAAAATGGTTCTTGGCACTCAAAAGGGATCCATTCGCCCATGAGAGAATGGGTCCTAGCCTATAAATACATGATACACATATTTCATGGTGATTTAATTATTGAATACATTTATTAAATGTCGGTTATCCTTTAAGAAAATGGGACTAATAAGGCTTTGGAATGTATAATTTGGCAAATTAGAAGCTTAATTAAGTCCAATAAACTAAGGGACCCAAACATAGTGTGAAATTGTAAACGTATACAATTTCCTACACTACAATTATTTATATATATGAATATATAAATAGATTACTATTAAAAAGAAAACAAAATTAAATAAAATAAGTTTTAAATTCAAATGATTTGCATGATAAATTGTGCGATCTTGACATGAGGAGAAAGTTTAGTTCTAAAAATAAAGAGATACTCTAACTAGAGTTGAACACTTGCATGGAAATATGAAAACCATGAAAAGATAGCTCAATGAAGGAGAAGGGATGGTTGTTTTGATATCATTACTAGTGATGACTAAGGAGGATTAACAATATAGTATCTCAGCAGAGTTGAGGAGTTATCACACAGAGTAGGAGACCAGGTATTACCCTATTATTGTTGTTCCTAACATGGCTTATGAATGTATGGTTAAGGATTAAATAGAACCAAGTCTACAAGTTTAAATGATGAATGATATTGTTATTGTATCATGGGGTTTGAAGGAAATTACTGTTTGTATCATAGCATGTATTTCATTCTTTCTATCAACTAGTATATATATTCATCTACCTATGCATATATAACAAAACCTATGTGTCGACCTTAATGCCTCAGTATATGGCATTAATTTCCTTGTAAATTTTTATGGAAATTGAATACATGTTATGTACCTTTGTTATGCATGGACCTACATACTGAATTGATTAAGACATTCAATTTCCATATATATATATATATGTCTCTGTGTGTGTGTGTGTAAATACCATCATATTGATTCACCTGTAGCACTTGAAGCCATAGAATCTGTAGACATCTAATTTGACCACTTCCATATGATCAAAGACGTCTTCTTATTCATCCAGTTGCTTATCCCCTCTGTTAATATTAATTAAATCATTTGTTTAATTAATACCTTGCATCTTACATAGGGTTCATAAAGTATTTAATTTAATAAATACTTTACCCCTCTTCCTCCCCTAAATTAAATAAATACACCATTTTATTTAATTTAGTCATATTCCCCTTTTGGAATTAAAATTCATTTTTTAATTCCTCTTTTATCTCTCATTGTCACATCCTCCAACTTTTGCAAGTTGGTCTCTAATCCATCTTAACTCCATCTTCCTCTAATTAACTATGGTTAACATATGCACACCCATAATCTCCCACTTGATTCTAATAAGTCATTAGTCCATCTAATTAAGTACTTGCACAACCTTAATCATATGGTTAGTCCAACCTAATCCCCTTCCCATTTATGGCATGTGTTCTTAAGTCAACCTTATTAAAGACTTTCTCCTTTTGGGCAAGGAACTCCACTTCCCCATGTGAATTTTTAATTCACCTTTTAATCCCCCAATGCACTCAAAAGGAATTTTTAATTCCTTCACTTCTTCCCACATGTCCTCTCTTTATTATTTATTCTTTCCCCTCTCCCCATAAGGATATTTGAGGAATTTTTAATTCCTCACATGTCCTCTCACTCACATGGGGACAAGCACCTCCTTTATGAGGAGATCTTGTCCAATCCCAAGGTACTTTGTACCCCCCTCCATGTCATGTACTATCCTTCCACCTCATGTCCACTTCACCTTTTAGGGCTATATCACATGCCACATGTCAAGATGTGAGGGCTTGTGAGTTCTCAACTCACCTTAGCCCTACATCTTGATCATTGGTGGCTCAATCTTGGCCATCCATTTCTTCTAGGAATTCTCAAAATTCTTATAAATACCCCCCTCTTTTCTCTCATTTTTGGGGAGATCATTTTGCTAGCCAAACTCTTGCAATTTTATTTCTCAACTATACTTAGCCATTTTCATGCTTTCATCCATTTCATCCATCCTCACATCATCATCTAGTTTGCATATCTTTCCATCCAAGGAGCATAAACATCAAAGATCGAAGGGCCAACCAAAGGATCGATTCGACACAAGGTATAAAGTTCCATTTGTTGTTTTTATCTTGTGTTGATTCCAACTTAGGCTAATCTTGAGGTGTAGGTTGTTTTGGTGTTTATTTGCACTCTTTAATTTGTTGCTCATTTTCAATGCATATATTCTAATTATCACATTTCTCGCATGGATTCGTGGGACCTACAAATGGGTCTTTTTCTTTCACATTTGCTATTTTTATTTCGCAGTTCAAAGCCACAGAGTGGCGCATCACCCTCTGGTGGGACTCCACTCTCCATTGGTGGGACTTGGACTCTTCTCGGGTGGTGAACTTGCTCTCAAGTTGACAAAAATGACCTCTGGCAGGGACCTGGACTCTCCTGCGGCGACCTCGACTCTTCTCCGGGTGGTGGACCTGACCCTCCGGTGGCGGACCTGACCTGCCTTGGCGGACCTGACCTCCCGAAGGTGAAATTTCAAGTTTTTACCAATTTTCCTTTGGTAAATTAGGCACATAGTTTAATCAGAGGGGTCAACAAACCTTGTTTGGCGTGCTTGTGGAAGGCTATTTGATGTATCCAATCCCCTTGCGCCATTTGGCGATCCTGGGTGACAAGAAATTGTAGCTTTCCAAGTCCTTTGAGTCACCCCATTTTCATTTTCTTAGTGGGACCTACTTGGGGATTTCATCACCCCAAGGAACGATTCCAACCACGTTGTAATTGGCGAAGCGTCAGGATGATGTGAAGAGTTGGTCCGAGCCTTTAGTATCTTGCTAAGGTTCCAAACTCACGCTTGTAATGGGTTGGTGTTCATGGTTTGGGCCTCACATATCAAGTGTATATCGAGGACTCCTTAGCAACCATGTTCATCCTAGAGTAGAAGACTTTGTTGGCCATACCCGTTTCTACTAATATTAGGGTTGTGTTGTCTGAATTATCTTTTTCGTGTAAAACCAGTCATTATCAGTTTGGCCAAATCTTTTCATGTTTGCTATGTTTTGGGTCCTTTGCCTCACTTGTCCATCAAAAAGATCAAGCTTAAAACTTATCCTGTGGCGGACCTGACCACATGCTGTGGTGGACCTAACCTTATGCTGTGGCAGACCTGACCACATGCTGTGGCATACCTGACCTTATGCTGTGGTGGACCTGACCATATGCTGTGGTGGACCTGACCTTTGGCTAGCCTATATTATCACTTGGCATCCCTTGTCTCTCTATTTTGAACATCAATGCGACCATTCAACATCCTAAATGAACATCTAAACATCCGTTCCAAGTCTTCATCCCCTCGTTCTGAGAGTCAATCATTTTGAGCACTCTTTTTCTTGTTTTGAGAGTCATCCATCTATCCTGAGATGCTCCCCATCTATCCTGAATCCGCTTTCATCTCCGATCTCTGCTATTCCATAGAAGCCCCGTTGGAGTAGTCATCCGAGTTGACCTAAGTGTTCATCCCTAATCATAATCATCGTAACTAACTTAGGATTGCTATCCGTCTTAAGTCGGTCATCCTTCTCGACCCAATCAATCCGCTTCTCAAGTTGGATTCGATGTCGTTATCATACATCTGCCCGTCAATCAATACCTAGTGTTACCAAGGATCCTCCTTAAACTCGGTTGGGGATTTCGGTCTTCATCATATTTATCATTAAATCAATCCTAATCATTAGATCGATCTAACCCCCACATCATCAAATCCATCTGGATCAAAATCCAAAATATGGATTAATCTAGTGTCTACCAATCAATCCAATCCAATTTCATCAAATCAATCCATGTCGGTCTGACCGATCGTCATCAGTTAATCTCCCATCAAATCGAATCAATCTTTCATCATCCAAATCTTCCTAATATCCTGATCCATCTCATCATCTTGCATGCCCATTCAGATTCGATCACAGGCGAAGAAAATGGCTGACCAACAAGCCCAGAATGCCCCATCAAACAACCCTCAAGATTCCAACAACACAATCAACATTTTATCAGATCCTAACTATGGTGCTAACATCCCTCACGATCCCCACAATGGTACCTCATCGCAATCCAACGTGGATGGTCAAAACACGTCACCACCTGGGGCGGAAAACATGGCTAATCAACCTGAGCTCACATTCGAGGAACACTTCAGTAAGCCTATTAATGCCCAAATGACAGAACGCCTTCTTGAAAAACATGGTGAGGAAATCTTGGCTCACTTGATTGAAAAAGGTGTCAAGCTGCCGTCAGGAGTCAACTTATCCAAGTATGGCACCTCCACATCTAATGTACCCCAAGGTTCACATGACATCCCAAGTAGCTCATACGTCCCCGATGTTCCTTCCGTAGAAGGTTGGCATCAACCTAAATTTAGCAATGCTGTTCTGTATCCCGTTGGTAATCCCACACATCCCATCATCTCGGTCACAAGGACAACCCAAACCACTAACCCCAATGACCCTTTCGCTTACGGCATGCCCCAAAGCATCTCACAATCACAACCACTAATGCTACCGGCACCACCCCCCTCAAATCCGCCTCCTGTCAACATTGAGGGCATCCCTTTCGCTACCTTGCCTCCACCTCTTGGGGCTACGAATCCTCCATCATCGTCATTCATACCCAAAAAACCTCCCTAATCCAACATCCCTCCACAAAATACATCCCAATCCTATGCTCCCACTAGTACTCAACAACCCCCCTCGCAAAACGTCTCAGTTGCACCTCGACCTCAACAACAACCATTGGTCAATCCTTTATTTTCAACACAACCACCACTGCATCAACCACAAGGAAATCAACCTCGGCCTTCAGCCCTAACTATATCTCCATTCCTTGCATCCATCTTATGCCTGCAAGCGCAACCACCACATAACATCCCATCTCGCCCACCACAACCGCCAACAATGCATCAACAACCACCCCATCATTACAATTATTATAACCAGCAACAATATCAACAAAAACCATCCTATGTGGCCTCACAACAGTCACATCAGCACCCCCAATATCCACAAACCCATCAACAACACCTTCTCCATACCTCCCAATAGTACACCACCCATAACTACCCAACCAATCCATATCCCGCCTTGCAACAACAACCTCTTTATCAACAAGGTCCCTTGGCGTATCAGTAGGGGATACTGCCTCCTCATTATCCATACATCCATCTCCAAGCATCATCTTAGAATCCACAATCGTCCTACCATCAATACCCAACCAACACACCGGCCAGTGCAAACATACTAGAAATCAAAGCCACTCTGAAAGATCTTTAGGTAGGGACTGGAAAACAATCATGCAAGTTTGAGGATATATGCCCATATCCGTTTGATCCCTCCATCTCATTGGTTCCCTTCCCCAAACATTTTGAGATTCCAAAGTTTGAAAAATATAAGGGGAACAAAGATCCTGAGGCCCACTTGCAGGAGTTTTACTCCCAGTGTCAAGAAGTTATCCACAATGAAAACTATCTCTTGCGCCTGTTCCCGTGGAGTCTGGCAAGCAACACCCTAGGGTGGTTCATGACCCTCGAAAAGGGATCCATAAAGTCTTTTGCAGATTTTTTAGAAAAGTTTGTCTCCTACTTCTCCTTCAATTTGGAGAAAGATACCGATCTTTGGATCTCCTCAAAGAGAAACAACGTGAAGGCAAAACCTTTACTAACTACCTCCAAAGGTGGCATGCCCTAGAAAGCTGAATGAAAACCCCTTTGAAAGAAAAGGACATGGTCACCCTCTTCGTGGAGAACTCTCATCCCGACATGGCTCATAACTTTAGATTACATTGTGTCACCACTTTCGTGGAGGTAGTAGAGAAGGGACTCATCTCTGAGCATGCCCTGTTGCCAAGGGGCACATCGAAATATATAATCAAGATAAGGAAAGGTCATTCAATGACAAGCCACTTTTTTGGAACAAGAACAAAAACACAGTAAATGATGGCGTTACTGATACTAAACATGTCCACGTGGCTAACACATCCCAGAGACAGCAACAATCCATACCTAACGCCATATCTATACCGCAGGGGACACCCCGTCCTCCCCAACAGTCTAATCAAAATAACCAAGGGAACACTAAACGCCAGTA
>VDFB02052373.1:0-12041 GCA_007258455.2 Sequoia sempervirens
CAATTCCATATTCTTATAGAAAGGATTTTAGAACGAAACAAAGAAAAATATTTCCTTTCATTAGCTAATCAAGGAGCTAAGTTACCTTCCGATTTTGATATAGAAGGGATTAAAGCGAATCCTGAAACTCCTCCTAATGATTTTAGTGCCCTTACTTAATAGATAAAAGAATTACAAGGGCAAATAAAGGAAATGCAAGGGGGTGCAACAAAGAATTATGTTTTGGATGACATATCTCCTTATCCATTTGATAGGAGTCTTCAAATGATCCCATTTTCCAAAACATTGCGAAATCCCTAAATTTGATAGGTATAATGGGAAAACTAACCCCATTGAACATGTGAGAGATTTCTGAAATATGAGTCTAGAATTCGCTTATGAAGATACCTACTTAATGCGATTGTTTCCATGAATTTTGGGTGGACAATCCATGGAATGGCTTTCCAAGATCACTCCCCCCATCAAAAATTTTGAGGAGTTGATAAATCAGTTTATATCACAATACGCCTACAACATCCAACACCAGATAACCATGCTTGATCTTTGTAAAGTGAAACAAAAAGTAGGGGAATCTTTCACTACATTTTTTCAAAGATGGAGAATATTGTTTGCACGATATTCTCGTCCTATTCCTAAAAAAGAAAAGATGGATATCTTCATCAATAGCCTAGATCAAGAATTAAGCTACAGGCTTAATCTTCATTGTCCTCATAACTTTGAAAAATTGATTGAGAACGCAATCACCATTGAAGGGGCCTTAGTCGAAAGAGGAGTGATAAAACTTGATAATCCAAGTTCTTCCAACCATAACAACAATGATAAAACAAGGTTTTGGAATAGAAATAAAAATGTTGTTAATGATGGTATAGTGGATGCAAAAAATCTACGAACAAGACCATCTATCTTCAACCTATCAAGTGCTCCACGAAACAATCAACAAGGTAATACCAATCAACAAGGTAATACCAACCAACAAGGAAATACCAGCCAACAAAGAAACAACAATCAACAAGGACAGAACTCCAACCAAGAAATCATGACCAATCAAAACAAGGATAATCGTGGTAATTTCAATAACAATCTTGGCAATACCCAAACATCAAATCTACCAAGATCTCCATTCTTTTCAAATCAACAAAATTTTACCACTTTGGGTCAATCTCTTAAGTCTACTCTCAAGGAGCTTCTTGATAATAAGGTTATCACCTTACCACCACAAAGAGATTATGAGCCACGAGTCAAACCACTATCATGGAATGACTCATATTATTGCAATTATCATCGATGTAAAGGTCATAGAACAAATAACTGTCAAGCCTTGCGAAATCTAGTACAAGATTTAATTGAAAATGGAACCATTACAATTGAAGGACATCATACCAATGACGATCATCAAGAATTCAAAGATCCTTTACCAAACTATCAAAAGCGGGAAACATCAGATACTAAAGTGAAAAGCATAAATAATGTTGAAGACAACATAATCTGCCACATCTATGCAGATGATCAATGAGTTAATGTTATTAAAATCAAGGAAAAACAAGAATATCAATAGGTTAATGTGACTACGAGAGGACAAGCAAAAGTTGTTTTAAAAGGAAGTTCATATAAGGCAGTTATTCCTCCAAGTAATTATAATCTAGTTGATCAACTGAGAAAAACATCAGCTCAAATCTCCATCCTTGAACTTCTCAGAATATCTCCCGTACACAAGAATATTTTAGAAGAAGCTCTTGTAAACACAACCGTCGACACTAATCTGGATATAAACAAATTTCAAGCCATGGTGGGACATTTTTCTTCCCCCACTTGTCTTTCATTCTCCGAAAAAGATGATGCCTCCATGACACATCTGCATAATTCATCACTTTATCTTGAAGTCATGATCCATAAACACCAAATCAGACGTGTCTTGATAGATGGAGGAGCCAGTTTAAACATTTGTACCTTAAATCTAATACATGCCTTAGGAATATCAAAAAATTCCATTGATCCACGAAGGAAAATAACTATCAAGGCATATGATGATGAAGAAAGAGCTTCTAAAGGATTAATAATGCTACCTATCAGAGTGGGACCTGTTGTAAAAAATACATTTTGTCAGGTTCTAGATCATGATCTTTCCTATAACATCCTTTTGAGTCGCCCATGGATTCATGATATGCAGGCAGTACCATCAATGTATCATCAATGCATCAAGTTTCAATATGAGGGACAGGAAATAACTATACAAGTTGATTACAATAGCACCCAAACTTGTTCAAATCTTCGAGCAACTCAAGACGCCTTTGTGCCACACAATAGGGAGGCTCTTACTGATTCTTCTTCCAATCTACAAGACCAATTGCAAGAATTGACAAAGATTCTTGACACCAAGCTACATTTCAAAGACAAAGGAGTAGGCGAATATTCGCTATCCCTTTCTACCTTACCTCCTTCTCTAAGGTCACATGGTCAGCCAACCCTATCAAATCAAAAGATCGCAACAACCTCTACATCCCAAGCTTCTGTGCCAATCACAAAGTTTGATGGACAATTCATTAAAGCTAACACTACCGAGGAAGAAACCGAAGATAGGGACATCCTAAGTTGGCTATACAAAGATGAAGATGAATCTCTCTTGCACATAAAGTTACCTACTAAACAATATGGCAAAAGGTATACTATCATGCAAAGAATGGGTTATGAAGTAAATGGTCCTATAGGAAAAAGAAAAGGAGGAATCATTGAGCCAATTCAACCTATTTCAATACATCCAAAAGATAAAATAAGACTTGGATATGGTAAGGATACAGAAGGGTCAACTTCACAGCAAGCATAGCTGTAGACACTAAAAAATGTCCTAAGTTCGTGAGCGTCATTTTTCTTGGTCGTTGTTCTTCGACAATTGAATAACTTTAATTATTCAATTAAGTGTGACCGCATTCCTCTATTAATTAAATAGTTTTTAATTATTTAAGTAATTCACCTTCTCATCTTTATTCTATCTTGATCAATTAAAATTATTTAATTGCGTCGCTAATATATCCCTTTCTTCAATAATTAAATAAATCATTTTTTATTTAATTATTTATCTTTCATCTATAGTCAAATAATAATAATAATCATTATTTGACCTTTTATTCTTCTATAATTAGATAATTGTCAAAATTATTTAATTGTGTTTCATTCCACTCTTTTGGATAAATAATTCAAATTAATTATCCATGTCTAATTTCCATCTCTCCATTTAATTAAATTGATAAATTTAATTAAATTCTCCTCTTTTCATTTTCTCTAAATAAATAATTTGGATAAATTATTTATTTTCCACTTGTCATTTTCCTCCATTTTGAATAAATTATTTAAAATAAATTATTTATGCACCACTTGGTCAAAGATGTTCTGCCATAATCCCCTATCATAACATTCAGTTCTGTCATAGCCAGCATGTCTTGCATGTCTGTCATAGCTGTCAGGTGTCATAGCCGTCAGCGTCATAGATTTTCCATGCATGGCATATTCTTGGTGCATCAATTCTAGACCGTTGATCTTGGCATCTTTTCTGAGACTTAATCTCAACCATCCATTTCGTAACATCTCTCTCATGCATTCTCATCCATTGATCTTGGAATCTTTCTAGAAGATTAATCTCAACCGTCCATTCGAATGGTTGTCTATAAAAACAACCTTCCTTCTCCATTTTTAGCTTAACAGCTAATTGTCTCCAACTTTCTTGCTACCATTTGCAAGTTTTGCACAATTGTTTCAACAAATCTGAGGGAAAAGCTGCATAACAAGAAGGAGAGCAAGAGAAATAATCAACCATAATGGGGAGTGCTTTCTTTTATGTTTTGCATTTTTTATTCTCTCCATTATTTGTTTTCTCTTGTTTGGATGTGGTTTAATAGTTTAGAAGTGTTGGCTATCACTTTTATCTATTCTATTTGATTCCAAACCCCATCTAACATTTGGTGAACCCGACTTGAAATGCCATATATGTTATAATGTTTGTTTGATTGTCAACACTTGCATGTTTTGATTTTGTTGAAGTTCAAAGTTGTGTGGTGATCTGAAAGTGTCACTGTTTTTTGGAATTTTTGATTTTTTGGGGATTTTTGGAATATTTGATTTTTTTTGGATTTCTTCTATACATTTTATGATGGAAATAGACAAGCAGATAGACAAAGAGGGTAGTTTCTCTGATCGTGAGATGCCCCAGTGAGGGATAGGACCAACCTAGTATGCGTGGCAAAGCGAGCAAGTGAGGGGAATGTTGAACAATTCACAAGCCATGGTGAGTGTGAAAAGGTCAGTATGAAGTGGAGGATGAATGAAAAGGGAATGAAAAGATCAAGTAGAGCTCCAAAGGAAAGAGGAGCAAAGCCTCTACACATGGCGCCGATTTCTCAGTTTTCACCATGGTACTTGCTCAAAGTGCCACTGAAGTGGTTTTCACCATTGAACGAATGGATTTCTCTTTTTTTTTTTTTTTTTAGGACTTTTTTTTTTTTTTCTTTTTTTGTATTTTTTCAGGACTTTTTTCCTTCTTCTTTTTATTTATTTATTTATTTATTTTTGTTCATCGTCCACTTCATACTGACCTTTTCACACTCACCATGGCTTGTGAATTGTTCAGCATTCCCCTCACTTGCTCGCTTTGCCACGCATACTAGGTTGGTCCTATCCCTCACTGGGGCATCTCACAATCAGAGAAACTACCCTCTTTGTCTATCTGCTCGTTTATTTCCATCATAAAATGTCTGGAAGAAATCCCAAAAAAATCAAAAATTCCAAAAAATAGTGACACTTTCAGATCACCACACAACTTTGAACTTCAACAAAATCAAAACATGCAAGTGTTGAAAATCAAACAAACATTATAACATATATGTCAATCCACCTTACAAATCCAACCAAACACATAAACTATAACAAGAATCAGTTCTACATCGAGGTAAAGACGCCTGTTTGTTTATTGATCTTTTTCTTATTTTATGGTTTTATCTTTAGTGACATGCCTTTTAACTTCTTCAGAATGTCTTTGACTAGAGAGGCAAGGATGGGGCATGTTCACTTGTTTGTTGTTTACGGATTGTTTCTTATTCACATGATGACTTGTCTTAGGACATGGTTGTCTAAAACCATCGAGGACCTATGAGCCTAATGTGGATGAGAGCATTCCTTGTCTGATAGTGTCTTCTATACAATAAGTATTCAGGTCATCTAAGGTTCTTATAACTAGATGCTTATACTTCAATACTAAATAAAAATGCAAACAGTATTCAAGTCGTCTAGATGTTCATGTTATCTAGACGCTTATACTAATTTGCGACATAATAAGCCCAATGATGATAAAAACACTTAAATAGTACAAGAAGCTTCATCACCTTCATTATCTTCCATCTTGCATTTCATTTTCTGCATCTTTTTTGTCGCAGAGAAATCAATTAATTGCTTAACTCATTGATATATGTCTCTTGAATTAAATCTCAAATCAATCAAACTGCCTCTTGAGGTTTCATGTCCCCTTAATCAATCAATCGATCCATCATTGCAGCACCTTGTCTTGCGTAAGTATAATTCTCAATTAGCTTAATTAGCTCAATCAGCTTCATCATCTCATCAACTTGGCTGTACTGATCATTTCCATCAATTGTTCAGTTACGCCCATCAACTTTGCATTTTCATCAAAATGTACATCACCGCTTTATCACTTGCGCAATATCAGGTATCTAATCACTTTCTGCACATTTATCGAGAGATTAATCTTCTTACAATCTACTCGACCAATCTCTCGAGGGGGCATATCATTCTTATCATAATCCTTACTAAGATATCTTTGGGGCATGTATCAGTTGATCAATCTTTTTCTTTGAAACAATGCGACAAGCTGCATTGTCTCAAAGAGGGGCAAAATGTAGACACTAAAAAATGTCCTAAGTCCGCGAGCGTCATTTTTCTTGGTCGTTGTTCTTCGACAATTGAATAATTTTTAATTATTCAATTAAGAATTAATGACTTCCTCTATTAATTAAATAGTTTTTAATTATTTAATTAATTCACCTTCTCTCATCTTTTATTCTATCTTGATCAATTAAAATTATTTAATTGTGTACAATATATCCTTTCTTCAATAGTGGAAATAAATCATTTTTTATTTAATTGTTTATCTTCATCTATGGTCAAATGTAATAATATCATTATTTGACCTTTTGATATCTATAATTAAATAATTGTCAAATTATTTAATTGTGTTTCAATCCACTCTTTTGGATAAATAATTCAAATTAATTATTCATGTCTAATTTCCATCTCCATTTAATTAGAATTAATAAATTTAATTAAATTCTCCTCTTTTCATTTTATCAAATAAATAATTTGAATAAATTATTTATTTTCCACTTGTCCATTTCCAACTTTTTCGAATAAATAATTTAAAATAAATTATTTATGCACCACTTGATCAAAGATACCCTGTCATAATCCTTTTGTCATAACAATATTCATTTTTGTCATAGCTGCATGTCTTGCATGTACGTCATAGTGTCGAGGTGTCCTTAGCCATCGTGTCCGATTTTTCCATGCATGGCATATTCTCTTGGTGCTTCAATTCTAGACCGCTGATCTTGGCATATTTTCTAAGACTTAATCTCAACCATCCATTTCATAACATCTCTCTCTATGCATTCTCATCCATTGATCTTTGGAATCTTTCTAGAAATTAATCTCAACCATCCATCTGGAAGGCCTAAAACAACCTTCCTTCTCCATTTTTAGCTTAACAGCTAATTGTCTCCAACTTTCTTGCTACCATTTGCAAGTTTTGCACAAGTGTTTCAACAAATCTGAGGGAAAAGCCGCATAACAAGAAGAAGGAGAGCAAGAGAAATAATCAACCATAATGGGGAGTGCTTTCTTTTATGTTTTGCATTTTTTATTCTCTCCATTATTTGTTTTCTCTTGTTTGGATGTGGTTTAATAGTTTAGAAGTGTTGGCTATCACTTTTATCTATTCTATTTGATTCCAAACCCCATCTAACATTTGGTGAACCCAACGTGAAATGCCATATATGTTATAATGTTTGTTTGATTGTCAACACTTGCATGTTTTGATTTTGTTGAAGTTCAAAGCTGTGTGGTGATCTGAAAGTGTCACTGTTTTTTGGAATTTTTGATTTTTTGGGGATTTTTGGAATATTTGATTTTTTTCGGATTTCTTCCAAACATTTTATGATGGAAATAGACTAGCAGATAGACAAAGAGGGTAGTTTCTCTGATCGTGAGATGCCCCAGTGAGGGATAGGACCAACCTAGTATGCGTGGCAAAGCGAGCAAGCGAGGGGAATACTGAACAATTCACAAGCCATGGTGAGTGTGAAAAGGTTAGTATGAAGTGGAGGATGAATGAAAAGGGAATGAAAAGATCAAGTAGAGCTCCAAAGGAAAGAGGAGCAAAGCCTCTACACATGGCGCCGATTTCTCAGTTTTCACCATGGTACTTGCTCAAGGCACCACTGAAGTGGTTTTCACCATTGAACGAATGGATTTCTCTTTCTTTTTTTTCTTTTTTCTTTTTTTTAGGACTTTTTTTTTCTTTTTTTGTATTTTTTCAGGACTTTTTTCCTTCTTTTTATTTATTTATTTATTTTTGTTCATCCTCCACTTCATACTGACCTTTTCACACTCACCATGGCTTGTGAATTGTTCAGCATTCCCCTCACTTGCTCGCTTTGCCACACATACTAGGTCAGTCCTATCCCTCACTGGGGCATCTCACGATCAGAGAAACTACCCTCTTTGTCTATCTGCTCGTCTATTTCCATCATAAAATGTCCGGAAGAAATCCAAAAAAAATCAAATATTCCAAAAATCCCAAAAAAATCAAAAATTCCAAAAAATAGTGACACTTTCAGATCACCACACAACTTTTAACTTCAACAAAATCAAAACATGCAAGTGTTGACAATCAAACAAACATTATAACATATATGTCAATCCACCTTACAAATCCAACCAAACACATAAACTATAACAAGAATCAGTTCTACATCGAGGTAAAGACGCCTGTTTGTTTATTGATCTTTTTCTTATTTTATGGTTTTATCTTTGGTGACATGCCTTTTAGCTTCTTCAGAATGTCTTTGACTAGAGAGGCAAGGATGGGGCATGTTCACTTGTTTGTTGTTTACGGATTGTTTCTTATTCACATGATGACTCGTCTTAGGACATGGTTGTCTAAAACCATCGAGGACCTATGAGTCTAATGTGGATGAGAGCATTCCTTGTCTGATAGTGTCTTCTATACAATAAGTATTCAGGTCATCTAAGGTTCTTATAACTAGATGCTTATACTTCATTACTAAATAAAAATGCAAACAGTATTCAAGTCATCTAGATGTTCATGTTATCTAGACGCTTATACTAATTTGCGACATAATAAGCCCAATGATGATAAAAACACTTAAATGGTACAAGAAGCTTCATCACCTTCATTATCTTCCATCTTGCATTTCATTTTATGCATCTTTTTTGTCACGGAGAAATCAATTAATTGCTTAACTCATTGATATATGTCTCTTGAATTAAATCTCAAATCAATCAAACTACCTCTTGAGGTTTCATGTCCCCTTAATCAATCAATCAATCCATCATTGCAGCACCTTGTCTTGTGTAAGTATAATTCTCAATCAGCTTAATTAGCTCAATCAGCTTCATCATCTCATCAACTTGGCTATACTGATCATTTCCATCAACTGTTCAGTTACGCCCATCAACTTTGCATTTTCATCAAAATGTACATCACCGCTTTATCACTTGCGCAATATCAGGTATCTAATCACTTTCTGCACATTTATCGAGAGATTAATCTTCTTACAATCTACTCGACAATCTCTCGAGGGGGCATATCATTCTTATCATAATCCTTACTAAGATATCTTTGGGGCATGTATCAGTTGATCAATCTTTTTCTTTGAAACAATGCGACAAGCTGCATTGTCTCAAAGAGGGGCAAAATGTAGACACTAAAAAATGTCCTAAGTCCGCGAGCGTCATTTTTCTTGGTCGTTGTTCTTCGACAATTGAATAATTTTAATTATTCAATTAAGTGTGACCGCATTCCTCTATTAATTAAATAGTTTTTAATTATTTAATTAATTCACCTTCTCATCTTTATTCTATCTTGATCAATTAAAATTATTTAATTGCGTCGCTAATATATCCCTTTCTTCAATAATTAAATAAATCATTTTTTATTTAATTATTTATCTTTCATCTATGGTCAAATAATAATAATAATCATTATTTGACCTTTTATTCTTCTATAATTAAATAATTGTCAAAATTATTTAATTGTGTTTCATTCCACTCTTTTGGATAAATAATTTAAATTAATTATCCATGTCTAATTTCATCTTCCCATTTAATTAAATTTGATAAATTTAATTAATTCTCCTCTTTTCATTTCAAATAAATAATTTGATAAATTATTTATTTCCACTGCTATTTTCTCTCCATTTTGAATAAATAATTCTAAAATAAATTATTTATGCACCACTGGTCAAAGATGCTCATAATCCTCACATAACATTCATTTCTATCATACCGTGAGATGTTCCATGTCTCATTATACAAGCGTGTCATAGCCACAATGTCGTATTTCCATGCATGTATATTCTTGGTGCATCAATTCTGGACCGTTGATCTTGACATCTTTTTTAAGACTTAATCTCAACCATCCATTTCATAACATCCCTCATGCATTCCCATCCATTGATCTTGGAATCTTTCTAGAAGATTAATCTCAACTATCCATTCGAATGGTTGTCTATAAAAGCAACCTTCCTTCTCCATTTTTAGCTTAACAGCTAATTATCTCCAACTTTCTTGCTACCATTTGCAGGTTTTGCACAAGTGTTTCAACAAATCTAAGGGCAAAGTTGCATAACAAGAAGAAGGAGAGCAAGAGAAATAATCAACCATAATGGGGAGTGCTTTCTTTTATGTTTTGCATTTTTTATTCTCTCCATTATTTGTTTTCTCTTGTTTGGATGTGGTTTAATAGTTTAGAAGTGTTGGCTGTCACTTTTATCTATTATATTTGATTCAAAACCCCATATAACATTTGGTGAACCCGACGTGAAATGCCATATATGTTATAATGTTTGTTTGATTGTCAACACTTGCATGTTTTGATTTTGTTGAAGTTCAAAGCTGTGTGGTGATCTGAAAGTGTCACTGTTTTTTGGAATTTTTGATTTTTTGGGGATTTTTGGAATATTTGATTTTTTTTGGATTTCTTCCAAACATTTTATGATGGAAATAGACAAGCAGATAGACAAAGAGGGTAGTTTCTCTGATTGTGAGATGCCCCAGTGAGGGATAGGACCAACCTAGTATGCGTGGCAAAGCGAGCAAGCGAGGGGAATACTGAACAATTCACAAGCCATGGTGAGTGTGAAAAGGTCAGTATGAAGTGGAGGATACCGAAAATGGAATGAAAAAGATCAAGCAGAGCTCCAAGCGAAAGAGGAGCAAATCCTCTACACATGGCTGATTTCTCAGCTTTCTACCGCGGTATTTTGCTCAAGGCAATTCATCATATGGTTTTCTACCCATTGAACTAATGGATTTCTTTTCTTTCTTTTTTTCTTTTTTTAGGACTTTGTATTTCTTCGATCTTTTCCTTCTTTTAATTTATTTATTTTATTTATTTATTTTTATTTTTTGTTCATCCTCCACTTCATAATGACCTTTTCACACTCACCATGGCTTGTGAATTGTTTGACATTCCCCTCGCTTGCTTTCTTTGCCACACATACTAGGTTGGTCCTATCCCTCACCGGGGCATCTCACGATCAGAGAAACTACCCTCTTTGTCTATCTTCTCATCTATTTCCATCATAAAATGTCCTGAAAAAATTCAAAAAAATCACAAAATGTCCTGAAAATCCCAAAAGAGTGACACTTTCAGATCTCCACACAACTTTGAACTTCAACAAAATCAAAACATGCAAGTGTTGACAATCAAACAAACATTATAACATATATACATCAATCCACCTTACAAATCCAACCAAACACATAAACTATAACAAGAATCAGTTCTACATCGAGGTAAAGACGCCTGTTTGTTTATTGATCTTTTTCTTATTTTATGGTTTTATCTTTGGTGACATGCCTTTTAGCTTCTTCAGGATGTCTTTGACTAGAGAAGCAAGGATGGTGCATGTTCACTTGTTTGTTGTTTACGGATTGTTTCTTATTCACATGATGACTCCTCTTAGGACATGGTTGTCTAAAACCATCGAGGACCTATGAGTCTAATGTGGATGAGAGCATTCCTTGTCTGATAGTGTCTTCTATGCAATAAGTATTCAGGTCATCTAAGGTTCTTATAACTAGATTCTTATACTTCATTACTAAATAAAATGCAACAGATTCAAGTCGTCTAGATGTTCATGTTATCTAGACGCTTATACTAATTTGCGACATAATAAGCCCGATGATGATAAAATCACTTAAATGGTACAAGAGGCTTCATCACCTTCATTATCTTCCATCTTGCATTTCATTTTCTGCATCTTTTTTGTTGTAGAGAAATTAATTAATTGCTTAACTCATTGATATATGTCTCTTGAATTAAATCTCAAATCAATCAAACTGCCTCTTGAGGTTTCATGTCCCCTTAATCAATCAATCAATCCATCATTGCAGCACCTTGTCTTGCATAAGTATAATTCTCAATCAGCTTAATTAGCTCAATCAGCTTCATCATCTCATCAACTTGGCTATACTGATCATTTCCATCAATTGTTCAGTTACGCCCATCAACTTTGCATTTTCATCAAAATGTACATCACCGCTTTATCACTTGCGCAATATCAGGTATCTAATCACTTTCTGCACATTTATCGAGAGATTAATCTTCTTACAATCTACTCGATCAATCTCTCAAGGGGGCATATCATTCTTATCATAATCCTTACTAAGATATCTTTGGGGCATGTATCAGTTGATCAATCTTTTTCTTTGAAACAATGCGACAAGCTGCATTGTCT
>VDFB02052376.1:0-24502 GCA_007258455.2 Sequoia sempervirens
TCCCCATCCATCCAATGTACATATTTTATTATTTTCCCTCTTTTGGAGAGATATTTTTATGTACATGTTTTCTCCTTTTCCTTGTTTATGAGAGATTATTCATAAATGGGTATCTAACATGGCATTATAAATTAATATATATATTGGACTTGTATATTTGCATGTTTTATCATCTCACTAAGCTACACTTAAAGGGAGTATTATTGCAATATTTTAATTTACTTTCAATATATGTTTATCCTAAGTATGATATTACACATTCATTAAGTTCACTTGGGTAGGATAAGATAATGAGTTGTACACATTCTCCTTATTTCATTGGATTTCTATTTCTCCCTATCCTTGCATATTTAGTAACTTAGTTAAGAAATTCATTATTCTTTGTTCTATGCCTTGTTGCACCATTTACTTGGCATGACAATTTTCTCTTTTTTGAAAGTAATGTCTTCTTTGGTGTGGTGATTTTTTCCCACTTTCCCTTCTACTTGAACTCTTCTTTAATGGTTCTCACATAGTGATAAGTTTCTCACTTGATCCTCTTACCTTTAACTAGATTCATCTTAGATTAATTGGATGTTCATAGGTTGCTATGGTACTTGAGGACTCAATGTTGCTCTAACTCAAATAATCCTAACCTTGCATAGAGATCATAAATTACAATGATGTAGGCATGAAATAACTAGTCATTTCCATGTTTTGATTGTGACAATTGCATGTAACAACCACATAGAAATCTCATTTATCCATGCCCAACCCTTGTGTTATCTCAAACCTGAGAAGGAATCGACATAGTGTAGCCCAATATGTTTGAGAGAGTTGGGTTGCAAAACAAGTCTATGCACAACATAGACATGCACACACATACATTTTGGGTTTGACAATTTTTCCCCATGACACATAAAACAAAAATTAGGCTATCCTACAACATGAAATTGCATGCATCTAATAGTTTTAGGATAGCAGAGAAAGTTTCACCACAACAAAATGGCTTCAAGTATTCAAAATTTGAGAGAGATTGTTGTAAAGGGGCCTCACATGCACCTATAGGTATAGACACAAATTTTGTATGTGCCACTAACTTTGAGATATAACTCATAAAATTTTGATAAGGGTGAACCCACAAAAGTGGTTTACAATTGGAGTGAGGAAGGAAAAGCTGAAAAAAATGACCCCATGCCAAAAAATTTCATTTTTGGGGTTCGAGCGAACTAATAGGTTTGAATGAACCAAAAGAGGGTTTGCTAGAACCTGGGTTTGAGCAAACCCATTTAATGCATGTTCCCACCATCTCACCAGAGAAAACAAAGCAAACCCTCAGCACACCCCCACCTTCTTGCTCTCTGGCACCAAAAATCAAAATTTTTTTCCTTCAAAGCTTGGGTTGAGGATGAAAATGGGGGAATCTTTAGAAACCAAATATGGAATCAAGTAGTCTTCAGAATGAGCTATCCAATGATATAATTTTAATATGTTTTGGTTTATTATGTATTTGTTTTTTTAGTTTTATTAAACATAGGTTTTTCATCGAAAATGAAGGTCTTTGTTCTGCACATGTGGAAAAATAGCAGATTATCAAAAAAAAAAAATTAAAAATATGAGTGCACGAGATATTGAAGTCCTTGATCAACAAAAAGAATTGAATTTTGATACATACAGCGTTAAGCGTTATATGGTCATATGTCTAAATTGTAATTGGTTTGACTTCAAAACTTGATTAAGGAAAAAATATTCAATAAAATAGTACCTAATAAGTGGAAGCACTAGATATGGGAGTTAAAAATCTAATTTAAAAGAATTATAATTTATCCTTCATGGAAAAGTTATGCATTATTATCACGATTGAGAGTGTCACTCCTTAAAAATGTTGTTTTATGAAGAAAAAACTAGTTTTGAGGGAGATGGTAAGAGGTGCAGGTGATTCCAATTTTTTGAAAAAAAAATATATTTAGAATCTACAAAAAATGTTCATGAAGAACCTAAGTTTTGCATCATCTTCAAATTCCTCATGGTTTAAAATTTTGCTATAGGTGGTTGAAAGTGAAGATTTAGTTAGAAAAAAATTATTTTAGTGTCGGTTGGCCAAGAATTATGAAAAACCACTATTGTGGGATACTTGTAATTTTACATAGGATATAGAAAAGCATCATCATAGTGTAATAAAATATTAGAGGGTGCGTTTTACAATAGGACCATGCCTAGCATAGATGCACCCACTTAAATGTGTTGGCGTTGAAAATTTCACCCCACAAAGAACAAAACAAAAATTAGGCTACCTTGTAACTTCTCATTACATGCATCTAGAAGTTTTTGGGGCAACAAAAAAACTTTCACCACACTCAAACAACTGGGAGATATGAAAAACTGTGAAAGTTTATTGTAGAGGGACCCTATATGATCCTGTAACTTCAGACAAAACATTTCTAAGTGCCACAATTTCTGAGAAACATCTCATCAAAGTTTTCCACTTTTTTAGACTTAAATCTCTTAAGAGAAAGCTTTGGTACAATGTAGCCCAAAATGATCCAACATGCTAGGATGTGAAATAGGACCTTTCCTAGCATAAAATTGCCCACCTAAATATGTTGGAAATGTTGATTTGGTTTCACGACGAACATAATGAAAATTATGCCACCTTGCAACTTTATCTTCAATACATTTGATGCTTTTTCCAACATGTGAAAACTTGTTACCACAACCAAATGGATTGGAGATATGAAAAATTGAGAGAGGTTATTGTAGAGGTACCCTACGTGAAATTGTATCTTCAAACAAAAGGTTTCTAAATGTCACGGTTTTTGAGAAATAGCTCATCAAAGTTCTGTACTTTTTTGCACTTAGGGCTCTTAAAAGAAAGTGTTGGTACAATGTAGCCTGAAACAATCTAGCATGTTGGGGTGTAAAATAGGACCTTTCATAGCATAAACCCACCCACCTGGACATGTTGGAATTGTCCATTTGGTTGCACAATGAATAAAACAAAAATTATGCCACCTTGCAAGCCAAATGGATTGGAGATATGAAAAGCTAAGAGAGGTTATTTTAGAGGGACCCTACATGACCTTGTACCTTTACATGATTTTTTTTTAAATGCCACAGTTTCCAAGAAATAGCTCATCAAAATTTTCCACTTTTCACACTTAGGGCTCTTAAGAGAAAGTGTGGGTACAATGTAGCCTAGAACGATCCAACATGCTAGGGTGAAAAATAGGACCTTTCTTAGCATAAACATCCCAATTAGACATGTTGGAACTGTTGGTTTGGCTACATGATGAACATAACAAATCATGCCATCTTGGAACTTTCTCTTCAATACATTTGATGTTTTTTTCAATGTGCAAAACTTGTCACCATGACCAAATGGATTGGAGATGTGAATAATTGAAAGAGGTTATTGTAGAGGGACCCTATGTGACTTGGTACCTTTATACAAAATGTTTCTAAGTGTTTTAGTTTGTGATAAACAACTCATAAAAGTTTTCCATTTTTTGCACTTATGGATCTTAATAGAAAATGCTAATACAATGTATCCTAGAATGATCTAGCATGTTGGGGTGTGAAACATGACCTTGATTTTATAGATTCAAGATCATGAAAATACAACCAAGTGGTGAGATAAAACCATGTACCACAAAACCATGTGAATACGAAACCACTAACTGCTCCTTTAATATTGGGTACTAATTTTTCACTTTATTAAATATTCCCCAATATTAAATTATTTTCTCATGTCGCTCACACATTAAATAGTAATCCAATGTTACAATACAACATAAAGTGGTTTCCAAATAATTATGTAGTGTGACTAACCATACCTCCTGGGTGCATCACAAATAAATAATTATTTAATTGTAACATTATAATATAACATTTTATGCAATGGTATACAACACCATATCTCAACATTATCCCACTTGTTTTATGCATTACATAAGGGATCAATCAATGAAATACATCATCATACCCATACAAGAAATCACTTAAATCTCCAACATGCTCTCGTGCTCCATCAAGATACATACAATAAAACTAAAGTGGCCACCATCTCAAGCAAGAACTATCATTCTCCAACATGCCACCTATTGAAGGAAAGGAACATGGCAAGGTGAAGATGCACCAATCCAAGAACAGAAGCATCCTAAGTGATAATAAAGGCTCCAACCAAGATATTTTCAAAGGTGAAAACCCCACTTGATCAAAAATAGAATCCACAACAAATTCTAATACATCCAACCATCCATACCTCCTAGGTATCAACAACATCATTAAACTCATGCCAACAACATATGCAACCCATAAACTACAATCAATCTCCATGTATCAAACTTGTCAATGAAGAACATACATATCTAGGAACTCCCACTACATGGGTAATGTCAAAATCATATCAAGTCTACCAATCAACACTATATCAAGGTTTCATAAATGAAAAAAAATGAAGTACCAAGAACAATAACAATGATCTACACATACAACACCAACAATTGCATACTCTCTCAAAACATGTCACCACAATCCTCCCAAATCATATGAACATGGACCTCTAGGAAGGAACCATATAATGAAGAGAGAAAACATGTAAACCATACAATTTCCTTCTACCAACACCTCAAAAGTGTAATGTTGTGCCAAGTATGATCTCCTAACAACCCCAAATGAGAAGCCTCAACAACACCTAAAACAACATTATATCTCTTAGATCAAACACAACATATGAATCATGTATAATTTCAACATGGATGTAAGCCTCTCTAACCAAGGAAATCAAACTCTGAGTATCCATTCCCAAATCAGGAAATCAACCCAATAACCATCTCCTAAAATACACATCAATGAATGATAACATAAACTCAAATAAACAAGGAGATAACCATGACAAACATGCCTCAAAATGAATCCTCCAAAACTAAGTATCCATAACTCAAGATCCATATCCATGAAAGATAGAGCAATATAAAATCATGCTAAATAATCCTCAAATGAGTCTCCCAAAATAAATCACCATGACTCAACTCATTCCCATGAGAAATCAAAGCACGAAACATAAACATATCAAAAATTTAGGATGGCCAATACCTATTAGATGGTAACCTGTTGAGTAGACCAAGAGTGGGGAATGAGAATGCTCCTCCAGGATAACCAAGTCATCATGACTCACTCAATGAATAATCTCCTCTATAGGTTTATCACAAACTCACATCCATATCCAAGTGAAGGCTCCTCAGTCTTCTTGCTAAAACCTCCAAAGAGTAACTATCTCAAGCAAATATCTCTAATCCCTAGCCTCACCCAAGTCTCCAAGTATCCATTAGCATCTAAAACTGATCAATCCATGCTAAGCTCAAAATGCAACATCACACTATCATGAAGCACCCAAGAAAATGACCAATGTACTCAATACCAAGAAAACCAACAAGATCAATGTCAAAGCTCCAACCATAGAATCAAGAACCTATCATGACATCATGATCTAGCCATCTCCTCCTAGTAGATTATATGCAATAATGCTTACATCCTGGTCTCAGGAGAACCTGTATCATGTAAAACTTCTATATTAATATCAAGAGTAAACCATGACATAATAACAATCACACTCTAAACCAAGAATCAACATATCCAATCACATGAAGATAACCATCACCAATGATGAATAACATCACTGCCAACAACTCTGACTAAATTGTGATATCAAGCTACACATGGCATCGTGACAACCATCTCCTCTATGAAGATCATCTAGGTCCATACACACAATTGAAATACCAATCATACCAAGTAGAACCAATATCTCTAAGCCAAGAAGATACAACCACCATCAAACCATCAGGAACCAATCGTACACACCAAATCATCACTGTCAAAATCTTCCACTAAAAAGTGTAACAAATGAAATGAAACCAAGCTATCATGACATCATGATAAAATAACATACTACAAGTCCCATCAAATGACTAATCAAGTACTCTAACCATTCATCCTCTCATCCCAAATCAACATACCAATGAACAAATGACCATAAACAAGGCCAACTAGAAAATTTTATATCAACACTGAACTAATCTTGTGGATATAGATAGTACAAAATGAGTCATCCCACTATAACTGAATAGGTGATCAACCCATGCAACTATATAACTCGTATATACAAAATAATGAAGTATGCAAACTCATTATCACATCAGTAACCTACAAACCAATATATCAAAGAAGATAATCTTGTATAGATGAAGACTCAATCACCAAATCAACCACATATCTAATTTTCCAAACATGTCCAAAAATGATTAACCATAGTCAAGGAAATAATCAAGCATTAAGGGATAAGATAAACCTCCTAACACAAAAGATGAATCACCAAAAAAACACATACATGATCATGTCATGCCAATGCATCAAATATACTTACATATCAATGACACCATAATCATATCTAATGTTGTACCTACACTCAAGTATCACCTATATGAGACTCCAAGTCTCCACTTGTATCAAATCATGTCCTCAAAACTAAATAAAACCTGTGTACCTGTCACCATCAAAGTTCAACTCTTAAAAAAACTTATAAACCTATACCAAGAAGCACCAAACTAATAGTCATCTATACCATCATAAATATCATATAAAAATATGTGCTCCCTTAAGGTTTTGCCTCTTGACTCATCTAGATGCTCACACAATCACACCTTGAATCTTAGACAACTAAAAGTGATCAAGCAAGTAAAATCCTTATCCTACAATACAAATTGAAAATATGACTGATCCACTCTATAGTACATTATATATTCTCTCCAATTCCTATTTGAAATCAAAGAACTGATTCCGTATGCAAAGTTATACTAAAAACCATGAAACCGAGAACATCTAACTTCCAAGATCTAAAAACTAATTAAAAAAACAAAATAATGGAACCAAACTTGTACCAATGCATATTACTTAGAACCACCTTTCCAATGAGTACAATAGTCAAAAATATAACATCTTGGGTGAAAGTTATGCCCGTTTGAAAAAACTTCTCCAATTTGGCTTATAGGCTGAGTAGGGGTGACCCTTGGTGGAGCCTCCAACGGCTCACTAGCGATGGTGGAATGTCAACAGTGCTTGGGTGATGCACTGGTGGTGGTGTTGCTTAGGGATAATAGTGGATCTCAAAGCATTTTTTTTTTTTATTACTTTGAAAAACTTCAAATGTAGACATATTTATAAATTATAAATTATGTTTTAATTTTGAAATGATGGTTTAATTTCTTTAAGTCATGGGGCTAGGCACAATTCCCCAGCAGATCAGGGGATTACCCACTAGTACCATCACATGGATGACTACAAGTGGTAGTATCCTAACGATATCCTTGACTGCGAGTACTGCAAGGTACTATCCATGCATGAGTGTACCAAAGGATATGGGGGGTCTGCAAACCCCCCTAACCCTATTATTATTATTATTTTTGATTCAATAAATTTACTTCTTTAATTTTATTTTGTAGGTTTATAATTTTTTTTTAATATTTTTTATAGACTAGTCAAAGTGGACAACCGAATGGCCATACGACTAATTTTTTTTTGTATTTTTTCAACATTTCCAAAATAGGGAAATTTTTTTATGAATCTTCATTTCTCAACCATCGTAAATCCAATGGCGAGGTTTGTTTTTTCTCAAGAGGTCATCCATGAAATTTCCTCTACAAAACCCTCATATGAAAGCTCAATCCAAGAAACCCTTTTGACCCAACTTTTTCATGCCTTAGATCTACAATAAATCCAACAAATCTTGACAACCCAAAAGCCTAAATCTACACAATAACTCCTGCAACATGTGTTCCATACCTTGTAATGCCTCAGATCTATCCTACATAGCCATGGATTCAACTTTGCACCAATTCTACTCAAACAATTGTTATAAAAAAAAACTTGGAAGCTCACACCTCCCATCAACCATGAAAGCTCTGATACCACTTGTTAGAAAATAATGCAAAATATCCACATTCTTAATAAATTTCCTACATAACGCCAGAAGAGAAAAGCATGCATGCAAGTAACCATAATGCATAGATTAAATAAACAATCCATAAGATAACACAATAAATACCCTAGGAAAACCCTCAAGAGGGAAAAATTTGGCCTCCAAAAGCATCCATACTCCATCTATGAGTCAACAATAAAAAATTACAAGAGTTACAGTGAATACCTCTAAAACATCAAGCATCTCCAATGCATCCTTCATGTGTTCAAGCATGAATCCACACATCCCATGTGATGCTTCACATATGCACTCCTTAGAAAGACTCGATAATGATAACCCACTCACTCAACCAACCTTAACCACTAAAAATGTGCTTGCTTTTATAGATTAAAGCTCACACAAATACAACCTTAGAAGTGGTAAGATAAAAATGTGCCAAAAAACCATGTGAATATAAAACCATTAACCCCTCATTTAATATTGGGAATTAATTTTTCACTTTATTACATATTCTCCAATATTAAATTATTATCTCATGTCTCTCACACATTAAATAATAACCCAATGTTACAATACAACATAAAGTGGTCCCCAAATAATTCTCTTTTATGATTAACCACACCTCTTAGGTGCATCACAACTAAATAATTATTTAATTACAACATTATAATACAAAATTTTATGCAATGGTGTACAACACCATAGCTCAACACATTTCTGGGACTTGTGGGGGTTCACTATCAATTCCAACAACAAATACAACTTGTTATGCCAAAACTATTCTCACTGTTGTCCACCGTTTTCCATGATAACTTTCTTACTAACTAAAAATGGCACAAAAATCAATTTTTTGGTGTCTTCCCTCTCAAAATTATCTATAGAAAACTTATGCCTACATTAACCTTGTCTACTTGCCTTAACCTCAAATGGCATTGCAAGACTAATTGTACTAAGTGGAATAAGCTAAGTTCTCTTATTTAGAAATTCAAAGTTGATGTCCAAGCCCAATTGATTGCTTGGAAAATTATACATGTTGTATTTGTAGACATGTAAAGATATCTTGATTGACATGGGTGCATGATCTTTGACTTACTAACATCATTTCTCCTTGAATCATCCTCGGTCTAGCCATTTAATTAAATTTCTATCTGATTAAATTCATCAATATTTGTCCCTTAATTAAATAAATCATTTTATCCAATTAAGTCATCTCTCTTGTTAATTAAATCAATCCATCTGATCTAATTATCCCTATTTAATTAAATAATCAATTTATTTGATTAAATCTCTAAAGTTTGTCCATTAAATTAAATAAATTAAAACCTTATTTGATTTAGTATAACACCATCCCTTTTAATTAAATAAATCAAAATCTTATTTAATTAGCCTCTTATCATATTCCTCTCTTATTTGATTTAAATAAATCCATAAATCTAAGTCAAATAAGTCACATCATCTAATCTCTATTAAATTAATTAACCTTGATTAATTTAAGCATCTCATGTCACATCCTCTAGATAATGCAAGTTGCACATGAAAATAGATTTCATTCATTTATTAAATCTCCTATTTTCATCTCAAGGCATCTTTTGGAATATTCTCTCAATTTGAATTCAAAAATTCCAGAGTCAACATGTACATCCAACAAGGCAATAGCTTCATCTTACATGTCCTTTGCCTTGAGCCAAGTGGCATTTATTGCATTTTCCCTTCCCTCTTGCATGTCATTTCAACAAATTTAAATTTCAAATATTGGCATTTATTGGCACAAACCCAAATCTTGCACATCCATCATCCATTCTTGACAAGTGGCATCATATCATTGGATGAATGTTAGTCCCACATTTCTCAAATTTGGGCATTCATCCATCTTGAAATCCTATAAATAAAGAGCTCATAACCCCTCATTTTATCATCCACAATCCAAGAAAAGTTACCATGCTCAAACATCTCTTGAATTCCATTTATTGTCATTGATTGTAGCTAGGTTTTGCAGATTTTTGGCTTGGAGTCTCATTCTTCACCAACAAAAGTGGATCAATCTCTTCAACATTTGAAGCTTGCATCATAGGAATTGGGAAAGGGCCAATTTTCACATCAAATTGGCACCAATTCCCCATGGGATCATGAGTTTGCACATTTAAATTAGGATTCAATCTTTATTTCATCATTTTCATTGTGTTCACTATTTTCATTCCTAGTTTGAGGTTGTAAATGGATTTCATGGGGAATCCTTGTTTTGGCTTGAAATATCTAACTTGAGGTGTTTATTGTCCTTGTTTTGCAGGTTACTAAGGTTGGGGTTCACACAATATTCCTAAGGCAATCATATTTCCTTTATCTTCCCATTTGTCCTATCCTTTTTGTGATAAAAAGGAGACTATTTTAAACATGTGTTATGGTTTTTCCCCCATGCCCAATGTTTGTGGAAACAACTCTTTTCTAATCTCCCTGCTCTTTCTTTGTATGTTTGGTCTTGGAAAGTCGCCCTTGTTTGACTCTCCTCGCACCACAATGTCATTTCATGGACTTTCAAGAACAATATCCTAAAGCATATCCATTTTTTTTTTCTTAACTGCTTTCTAAATGAAAAGCCCAATTCTTTGTGTGAATCTCTCCCCCTATCTCATCCTTTTGCAATCTTCTCTCTAGAACAACCTTGACCTCAATATCTCCTTGGATGAACTACATGTGCAATTCAATGCTTTTGAGGAAAAAAACTATTGATTTTAGTTCCAAGAATATTGGGAATCTTAATAGGATAAGAGGTTAATTCCTTTTATGGTGACTATTATGCTTCAAAGGGTTGATCCTTCTCTTGGAGTCTCTAACTATGGCCAATGGCTTGTTATGGTGGTGTTGGGAATGTTAGCATTTTTTATGTCCTTCTAGGGTTTTGTGAGGTAGTGGATGCTTTGGTTCTTGACTATAGAACCCACTTGAGACTTCAAATTGTGTAAGATGTCAAATATCTTAGAATTTGTTGTTTTCCTTTTCTTGTTTGCGATATAAGGCATTTTTTCCATTAAGTTGGTTTATTGGACTTTCTTTTCTTCTAATCAACTAGAAGTTACCTTCACACCTTTTACACAATGTTATGTGTTAACTCTTTTGGTTTGGGTGCTCTAGGTGGTTGTTATTCTATTTTATAGCTAAGGATTTATTTTGTTAATCTTTGTACTTTATTTCAAATTGTTGGTTGCTACTCCAAACAATGATTGTTTTAATTTTGTAAACAATCTTCTTTCGTATATAATTTCATATTTTATATATTTTATAATATATTATATAAATATCTTATTTAAATGTAATATAATATTATAAAAGATATTTTTAATATGTTAATATCCTTTATATTTATCTTATATTTATTTATAAGAACAAATAATTTGTCACTATATATATATATAATATAATATAAACGTCCTAGTTAAGATATTTTCAACTAGATCTTATATAATATGAATATGTCTAAATAAGAATTTTTCATATGTTTAAATAATTTTAATTATAAGTTATGTTAATAATGTGTTTAAATATTTTAATTTTAAAACTTTTAAACATATGAACTTATTTTTAAGAAATTTACAATTTGTTTAAAATTTATATTTATATATTGGAACATACAAGATATTTTATAATATGTCAAATATTGTATAAGATATTATAAGACATTTATATAAGATTTTATATTTATATTATATAAGATATTAACAATATTATATAAGACATTATGGAATTAATGTAAAATATCTAAGAACTACGAGTATGACTGGGAGTGGGAAGAGGAGTGCCTCTATGCATTTGAAATTTTATGCTGAGGAAGAAGGGGCTGGAGGGTTGGATGAATATGGGGATGACCTGGATGGCTGGGGGTTAAGGCATGTTCCTCTTGCTATGCATTTTTTGCTTTCATACCATTTTGTTGTGCCCTTTGTTGCTGCACAAGCTTGTTCTTGGCCCACCACAACCTAGGTTTGGGGTGCTCTAGAGATTTCCTTGATTGTGGGGGTTGATCCTCTGGCTTTGGGTGTGTGGGGTGTTTCTTTTTGCCTGGTCAAGCTTGGTGGAGGCACTTGAATTGTTATTGGGAATTTGGGTTATAGAGTTTTCTTCTCCCTGCTCACCCTTGGAGTGCATGGCTCTCTTTGGTGTCTGCTTGTTTTTACCATGATTTCCCTACTTCTCCTTTGTTCAGGGATGGCCTTTTTGTTACTTTTCCTCTGTTTCGAGGTTTATGGCATTGTGGGGGTTTGTGGCTTCCACTTTCCTAATGTGGGTTGCAATGTCTCGACTGTGTTGTTGGTGGCCATTATTTTATGTTGCTTGTTGTTTATTGGGTTCCTTTTGTTAATCTCTCTTATGACGAGGCTCATTTGGGAGTGTCTTACTTTGGTCGTTGGTCCAGGTTTATGTATGTCCTCGAAAGGTTTCTCCTGGAGCTATCTGGTGCTCTTTGTTGAGTGGTGGTGGGGGCTTTGCCTCTTTTGGAGTGAGATTGTGGATTCTGTAGTTATTTTCCAGGTATTGGTGGTTCTTGGTATTTTGTGGGGTGTTATTTCTACTACCTTGTTTGGAGGCTTTTTGTAAATATTTATTGTTGATCTTCATCTCTACTCAGGTGATGTTGGTTTCTTAGTTTGGGGGTGGAGTTATTCTATTCCTTTGTGCTGGTGTTTGAATCCTTTGTTGGGTTTTGAAGGGTTTGGCTTTGAGGTGTGCTTCAGGATCCTCTTTCGACTTTGTGGGTGTTGTTGAGCCTTCTTCCTTGGCTCCTTTCCCAACTTTCCCTTTTGAGGTGGGGTTGTCTCCTATTGAGGTGAAGACTATTCTTGTTGGCTTGGCTTGGATGTTTTCTTAGCTTCTCCTTTGATGTTTTTTCTACCATGGTTGCAAGGGGTTTTCTGCCCTTGGTTTTGAGTCTCCTTTTTCTCCTATTGATATAATATATATTTTTAACTTTAAATAAAAACTATTCATAATGTTTAAATAGTCTCCTTTTTGTAATCTCCTACTCTTTTTTTGTATTTTAAATAGTTTTGAGAGTATATATTTTTAACTTTCCCCAATAAAAAATAAAATTATATAAATTATTTTCAATTACAAAAGTAATTAATTTAAAGTTAAATAATATTTTACGAAAGTAATTGTGAATGAGACACTCACTTAATTAGATCTAGGAACGATGGTGAAGATATTTTTAAGATTGGTGTTGAAAAATTATTTGGGTCCATTGAGGTTCTAAATTTACACCAGCCGACTGCCTCCTCTCTTCCACCTTTTTTTTTATTGAATCAAAATAGTTTACAAAGAATAAGAGCTATCAACAGATAGCTGAAAGAAACAAATGCTAACAGATCATAAATACAAAGCAGTCATAAAAAGACTGAAAGAAACAAACAATTTTACTTCGACAAAAACTTATAATAACAATAAATGTGTTGTCATACTACATGTTCAATCACCACACTTGCACCCATACAATCTGGAAGCACAACTCCACCCTCAGACGTAATAATACCCACATTATTCTGACAACTTCTGTATTTAATACTCCCAAAATAATTGCCTTCTTACTTACATTTATTTAGCATTTCTGACATCTTTCAACTCTGCACACCCCTCCTTGCCTACATTCCACGTAATTTCTCATTAATTTTCTGTTCTATTCCCATGCCATACATTACTTTACCAGAATATATGGTGCCCCCTAACGTGCTCAATCTAGAGAGAGCATGGAGCACACGCAACTAATTCCATTGGAAAGTTCCATCACATTAAGAAATACCTTCTTTTATTTTGGTTTTTGATCTCATATAGTATAGGTAGGTAGAATTATCTGTATATAATTAATTGTAGAATTAAATATCACATATTTTCTAGAAGTATTATATTCATTTAAAATATTGTTTTGAATGATAAATTATATTAAGATTAATGTTAATTTATTAAAAATTATATATTCAAGAAAAATTTATGAGATAATAAATTCTTAGATTCTATTATTAATAGATTTGATTCGTGTTAAAATCTATAGGCATGTATCCACTATATATTAGTCTAAATTTCAATTGTAATAAAAAAATTAGGACGACTTGACATGAAGTGACATTAAGAGCACTTCACAATGAATTGCAGAACTTCCAACATCTTACACCATGCCATTGCTCAATCAATTAGTATACTTATCAATGACAAATTAAAAATGGGTGTATTTGGGGGATGCGATAGGTATATGTAGCATTTATTTGCATCATTACCTTGCATGTTATAACATGGAGTTTCTAAATAATTATGAATGATTATTACTAGGTTATGAATGATTATGAACAAATTTTGGATTTGCACATGTGAATTTTTATTGTCCCATTTATTTAAAAATGGTGAATGGAGTACATTTGGTTCTTTCCACATGTGAGCTTTTATAGGTTAAGAAATCTAGTCTTCGCCATACTTAATAGTAATAAATGTCTTCATTGAAATGTTAATTTGAATGGTCCTATTAATGTATAGTCCTTATGATACATGCAATGATTATATAAGTTACCTTTCTTATGGAGTTGTGAATAAGTGAATGAGATGAGTGGCCTTTGAGATTACTTTGGGTTTATATTGGTTTATGTATATGTGACCAAATAGTAGCTAGTCCATGTTGGTCATTTTATTTTTAAATGAGATGAAATTGGAGGGATTTGCATTAGTCTAATTAATTAATCATGTATTATTTAACAAATTAGTTAGAAGGTTGGACTAGGTTAAATAAATAAATAGGATCCTTTTAATTAACTTGTGAAGGAGATTTATTAAAGCAATAAAATTTATTAAATTAGATGTTGATATAAAATCAACCTAATCAATTAAATAAATAAAATTTGTTTAATTAACTAGTGATCAAGTGTTGTCCTAATTAATTAAATAAATGAAACTTATTTAATTAATAAATGACAAACTCATGTGAGAAAACTTGCAGTAGATTTAAAGTGTCTATATTTTTTCCCTCTTTGAGATGGTGTTGAGACCATAAGGCACAATGTCATTTCAAAGAAAATTTAAATAGGTTCTTGAGGAGGTAAAAAACAATGACAAGTTGCCCCAAACATTTGGGGGAACAATGGTTAGGAAGTGGTAAAAGAATACCCCCTTTAGTGAGTAGGCATGTTGATGAGGTCTAGGTCATCTTGTAACAAGAGAATTAGGGCTAAAGGGATGAAAATGGAAGAAAAAGGGATGAAAAGGGAGGGAAAATGAAAATGGAAGGAAAAAGGGTATAAATAGGAGTGAGGGAGGAGTAGAAATTTATTTTCATTCTTAGCTCTAGAGAGAAATGAGCTCTAAAATTGAGAGAGAAAATGGAGCATGTACCAATATAGGAGCATTAGAGTGAGTAGCTATGAGAGCATAGGAGAGTGGAGGGCATAGGAACAAAAGTGAGAACTCTAACTTGTTTAAAAAAACTTAATTAATAACATTTGTTAAGCTAGAAGGGGTGGGAAAGTGTAAACTCTAAAAGTGGAATTTACCTTATGGAATGTGTGCAAGGGCCCATGCTGTTTGCATTAGGCCCTATGAAATTTACATTAAGAAAAATAACATTTAAATGGAGAAGGAATAAAATGGTGATTAGCTAGAATTTTGGAGGGTTTGCACATGCTAGTGGACTATTTCTTTTTTGATGAATAGGCATACATCTATATTAATATAAAAGATAGAAATACATATTCAAAAAAAAAAGATGGGTGGTAAAAAGGTACAGCCCGAGAGTCACATGGGAAAATCCTAGAAGTGTAGAGTCACATGGGTCGAGCCCAAAAAACAAGAAATATTACAAACACAAGAAAATAAAAGGTCATTAGACGGCCATTACAGTGCCAATAGAGGGTGAAGGGTCCTTGTCATTTGATTTTTTTCCCCATACATCAATGGGGTCTAGATTGACATCAGGGGGGACCCAACCATCATCTTTTTCTTTATCTTTATCCTTCATGGTGAGGTGAGATTGCCAAATCCAACCATGAGAACCATTTAGTAGTATTCGGCCAACCAGAACTGCCACCAATAGCATTACCAGTAGGCCACCTTGAAGCACCACTGTCGCCATTTGTCACCCCTCCAGAAGGCCACCCTAGGTTAGCCGATAGAGGAGGAGAAGATGATTGTCCAGGAGGATGAGAGCCACGATGAGGAGTACCTTGAGAGCGAGGGTGAGAATTCCTAGCAAAGCCACTTTGCCACCAGCCCTAGGAAGAAGTGGGAAAGGGAGGCACGCATGCCATAGTGCAAGGGGAATTTCCCCAGTGGTACAAGAGCTCTTGAAGGTGAGAAACTTCAAGTAAAACTTTATTTTCTTGCACTTGAATTTGCAAAAAAATATTAGAGAAAATAATCACTTTAGAATATAAAGAAACTATAATAACGGAAAAAGTGCACCTTTGTCTTGCTTGTTTGGGAATAATTAATGATAAATTGGACTTAATATCACCTTGATCTAGTGTTGTAATGTGTGTTACACATTCACATTAAGTCTTGGGCCCTTTTTAAAGCTAAATAAACCTAACTTTTCCTTAATTTAGTGTTGTAAAGTGTATTTATTCACACCTTCACACTAAATTTAGGAGGCTTGTAAATTAAATGGACCTAATCTAGTGTTGTAATTTGTTGAACACTTTCACACTGGATTTGGGGCCCTTTTTAGCTGAATAGGCCCAATTTAGTGTTGTAAAGTGTATTTATTTACACCTTCACATTGGATTTTGGGCCCTCCTATATTTATGACCTTAATATAATCATTAATAGTCCCCTAAGACCCTAAATTTTTCATCTCGAGGAATATTTTAGCTGAAATCCAGACATAGACCTCAAATAAACTTAATTTCTCAACTCCCTAACACTTTCTCTCTCCAAATAGGCCCTGTGGGACCCATATGCCACTTTGGGAATATGAGTCCCACCCAAGTGATGTAGAGAAGCGGTGAAATCAACCAAGTAACACAATTTAAATCATAAACAACAACTCATCAAGTCATAAAACTTCAACTTATCCTTATCGCATCAAACCTTCACTATCTCCATGTAGCATTGCCAATTGAGTGAATCGGGTATATCTCTTAGAGAACACCCTTCCAAGATAGGACCAACAAATTTTTAGATACCCATTAGGGCATATAAAAACATATCTCAAAACCTTGATAGGTCAATTTGGACCAAACCCTTCAAATATTGACTGGTACGCTATCCTACAAGGTCAATCAGGCCACTTTTACAAAGCATGTATGAGAAAGTCAATGTCCCAATCTTACAAACCAATTATAAAGCTATCCTTAGATTTAAAATGGATTGAATCAAAGGTTTTTTGTTTCCAAAAATGTTCCATACATTCCCAACAGCAAAATCTCACTTTTTCCCAACCTAGGCTTAATCCAATGAGGGATTATTGAAAAACCTATTCCCAAACCTTCCCAAAATCTACTAGCACTTCAAACACCTTTAATAAGGTCTAAAAATGCTTCATAAACCTTCTTACAACCTCTAGTAACACAATTTCATCATGTGTCATCTCTTAGCCATCATTTTTGGCTTAAAGACATGCATAATCTTGAACTAGGGCACCACCCCAAAAAGTGCAAATGACCTCCCCTAATCCTTAAAATTCCTAGACATGTTTATCTACCCTAGAGTACCCATTCCACCAAGTTATAGGGAAAATAACAGTAGAATGGATGAAAATCACATTTTTCCTACCCTCAAACCCTCCAAATAGGGTTTTGAAACCGCCTACAACAAAATGCCTCTAAATGGCTTCAAACTTGATGAAATTTGATTAGAAAAAAACCAAAATGTTGTTAATTCATTTATCTATCAACTAAAATTCATTTTGGAATAAAAAAACACATAGTATGTGGTTGTACAATGGCCAAGAACAACATATTTCACTGAAAACACATAAAAAATGGAGCTTTCATTTGCTTTCTTTCACCAAAATCTCCAACTAACTCCTGAATTCGACCATACACATTGTTTATAAGACTTGAACATCAAAACCAACCCATATAACTAATCCAAACTGAATTTTTACTTTACATGACCATTCACCTTCCATTTTGCACTTTCTTTGCAATTTTGCCATGACAACATTTTGGCAAATTTTGCAACTTTTTACATTATTTTCCAAATGAACTCAAATTGACTCAAGAAATCAAGAATGGCCTATTATGGCCTTATTAAATGACTTTAGAGACTCTAAACACCAAAATTAATTTTATGAAACTTTTTACCTAAAAATGACCTTGGTGCTCCTGCACCATACAACTAACCTATAAAAAACTCATGTCCCATGAGGACTATGCTACCTTGAATCTTGATCCTTCTCAGCATCTCCTTGACCTTCAAATCCTCCCTTGTCTAGTTGTCCTTTCCATTTTCTCAAGTACTAAAAAATTGCATCATCCTTTATACCTTTGAACTTGCTTTCTCCTTGCCATTGTCTCATGCTTGCAAATTGATCTGTTAGCTATCTTCTACCGTTTGCCTCATCAAAATTTGATGTTTCTCTTGTCTTCACACCTGCAAAAAATTCCTTACTAGCTATCCCATGAATGTCCTTCTTCCTTACCTTCGCTGCATACTCAAACTCATCCATTTGATTTAGCCAAACAACCTTGTTCACTTCACTACTTGTCTTCACATCTACTCTCAGGTTCCCTGTCCTTAGAACCCCTACATAATCAGGTCCACAAACCTCTATCATGGAAGAATATGATTTCCCTCTAACCTCACTTTGCATCAAAGGACAAAGCACTATCCTAACCACAATATCTTCATGCTTTTCCAATCCATTTGGAGTCTTCATCAACAACTCACCTTTGGCGTTCTCTTGGCCTATCTTTGCTATCACCACATCATTTCTCTTATCCAATACTAAAACACTCTTCAAACTTACTATCTTATCAAGTTCATAATCCTTTGTATTGGTAGATTGAAACTACCTACAAACTTCTTTTGCAATCAAAGGACAAAACACTATCCCTACCACAATCTCATCACACTTTTCCAATCTAACTTGAGTCTCCTCAAGGAATTCATCCTTGACATTCTCTTTCTCATATTCTGTCATCAAATTATCATCTTTTCCTTCTAGACTTGTTGTCTTGACATCTTTTTCCTTTGTAGTGGTTGCACATTCTTCATTTTTGTCTTCAAACTTCATATACTCCTTGCCAAACATGATTACTCTTGCTTCTTGGGTTTGCTTCTTAGCATTCTCTTGCAATGGTGTTAGTGTAAAAGTGGTTCCATCATTTTCTATAGTGTAAGTATTATAACTCCCATCATCTATGGCATGTCTATCATACTGCCATGGTCTTCCAAATAAAAAATGACAACTCATAGGTACCACATCACAAAGAACTTTATCCTTATAGCCACCAATATTAAATTCAACAAAATCTTGTTCACTTACCAAAATTGACTGATTATCATTCAACCAAGATGATTTATATGGTTCTTCATGAGGAATCCTTTCTAAATTCAGTCTATCCACCATTTCTATGGAAACCATGTTGTTAGTAGAACTAGAATCTATCACAACTTTACATACATTTTCTTTGCATTTGCAAGTTGTTCTGAATAGTGATCTCCTTTGAGTCATCTCCTTCAACTTATCATATATTTCTTTCAACTCTCTGATTTCATAAACCTTCTCCCAACCTACAACAATGCAATTTCATCATATGTGATCTCTTAGCCATCATTTTTGGCTTAAAGACATGCACAATCTTTAACTAGGGCACCACCCCAAAAAGTACAAACAACCTCCCCTGATCCTTAAACTTCCTAGACATGTTTATCTACCCTAGAGCACCCATTCCACCAAGTTATATGGAAAACTAAGAGTGGAATGGGTGAAAATCACATTTTTCCTACCCTCAAACCCTCCAAACAGGGTTTTGAAGCCACCTACAACAAAATGCCTCTAAATGACTTCAAACTTGATGAAATTTGATTAGAAAAAAACTAAATTTTTTTTAACTCCTTTATCTATCAACCAAAATTAATTTTGGAATAAAAAAAATATAGTATGTGGTTGTACAATGGCTGAGAACAACATATTTCACTGAAAATAAAATAAAAAATGGAGCTTTCATTTGCTTTCTTTCAACATAATCTCCAACTAACTCTTGAATTCAACCATACACATTGTTTATAAGACTTGAACATCAAAACCAAACCATCTAACTAACCCAAACTAACTTTTTAACTTACATGACTGTTCACCTTCCATTTTGCACTTTCTTTGCAATTTTGCCATGACAACATTTTGGCAATTTTTGCAAATTTTTACATTATTTGCCAAATGAACTCAAATTGACTCAAGACATCAAGAATGGCCTATTATGGCCTTATTAAATGAATTTAGATACTCTAAAACCAAAATTCACGTTATAACACTTTTTACCCAAAAATGACCTTGGTGCTCTTGCACCACCAGGTGGGACCCATACACCACATATGGCATATGAGTCCCATTTGGCCTATTTTTAGGATTTTGAGCAAGAAAATTTGGGTTTTAAGTTCAAATTTCATGAATTTCGACCTATGGGATCTAATTAACGGGATCTTAGATGGATTGTTGTATAAACAAGGTCTCAAATCATTATTTCACATAAGCATTCATGATATCAAGTCAAGAACTCAAGAGTTAAGCATTCCAAGAATTTACAAGATCATCAAGAGAGCATTCAAGTTCATTTCTAAGGAACTCAAGGGAAGATTCTTCATCATTTGATGCAAAAATTCAAGATCCATTATCATGTCAAGATTATCAAGCATCACACATGTTGTCGAGCTAGCATGTTGTGATGTAGCATTGAAGATCCAAGATCAAGCATTTTTTTGCACTTATCGTCAAGATCAAGGTCTACATCCTTCATAGCCACTTCATGTTGAGTTGAAAATTTACAACAAACAATTTACAAGACATCATTCACGGTATCATTGTCCATGTTTAATGTTATTTGTTTCATGTTTCATGCCTTCATTTCATTATCTCATCATTTGGTTTAATTACCTACAAGAGGTTTGACCAAGGAAAACCCTTATTCCCTAACAATCAACACTTTCTCTCTCTCTCTCTCTCTCTCTCTCTCTCTTTGTGTGATTGCAAATCTAGGTGCTTTGAGGACTTGAAGATCCTTTGAAGATTAGGTTGCAATGTTGGAGGAAGTCATCTTGAGTTATCACAAGGTTGTCATCTTCACAAAAAGTAACCTATAGGTTTGAAATCAGTAGTTTCAGATCCAAAAATTAGGTCAAGGAGAAAGATTAGAGATTGTAGAGCAAAATCAAACCCTTATTCTCCATAAAAGCAGAACAAGACTGATACACTAGAGAAGTAGTGTATGAGTCCTACTATAGGATTTTTTCAAGATTTTTGTAGATCTAGAATCTACAGTGCTAGAAACCAGTTTCAGACCAAAAACCTTGATCTAGGAATGATACACCAAAAGTGGCATATGAGTCCCAGTGTGCTCAAAATTAGGATTTTTCTACAATTCAGTGTTGTTTCTAGGTCTTCACAGCTTCCCAAGTGCACTATTCTAATTTCTTTCCTTTCTGTTAAAATATTGATGCTTACCTTAAACCTAAACCCCCACCTATCTCTCCTATTTGTGGGGATGATGTGATAGAAGATATTGCAAGCATAGAAAATAATGATCATCATAGTTTCTCTTTTCTCGATACCTCTCCTTTTAGTGAAGAAGGTATCTTGGAAAAAGAAGATACAATCATTGAGAATCATGAAGATATTTTTTGTCCTTCTTCTCACCCCCTTTGGGAAGATATTATAGCACAAGATAATGAAACCATAGACACATTTTTAAACATCACCTTACCTAAGTTCCATTCTCCCTTTTCTTGTGAGAACGATTTAGTGGAAGAGGATGAGATTGTAAATGATGAGGATATGTTGGTGTTAGATGATCAAATCTTTAAAGTCTATAACAACCCTCTTTATGATTCTTCCCCTACCTATCCCATTTTAGAAGGCATTATGAGACAAAGGAATGAAATTTTGGACAATCTTGACAATCACATTTGTTGTTCTCCTAGTATCTCTACTAGTTGTGAAGAAGATACTTTCATGTTAGAAAATCCAATAGATGAAGATCATGAAGATATTGTCTCTCTCTTCCCCTAGGGAAAACATTATTGAACAAGAGAATGCCATCATTGATAAACAAGATGATTCAACCATTGATCATCCCTCTACTTGTGATGAAGTCATTTTGGAAGAACTAATCCTTGATTGTCAAGAACATTTGGTTTGTAGTTCTCCTAAAAACTATCCTCCTCAGAAGGATATCATGGTGCAAGAAAATGACAACAATAGTGATGTAACTTCCTTAGATTATGGTGAAAAGATTATACCAGATTGCCCTTTATTAGAAATACATCAAACCAAGACCATTGAGGTTATGAATGCACAAGTTTCCACTAGATTCCCCTTGACTATTGGACCTCCTACATACCATGTGGGAAATCCTTTGAACCCTCTAATTCTTTACCCACCTTCACACAAACCTCAAACTCAAAACAAACTCGAACTTATCCTTTACCCACCTAATAATAATGTTTCATGGCAATCAATTCTTAATACTATTTCTCATACATATAACACTAGAAAAAATCCACAACCAAGATAAAAACCTTCAACATCCCTCCCATTGCCTAACCCTATCTTGATTGGTCCCCTTTTTTACCTTCACAAAGTGGAAAGGGGTATGATCTTGTTGAACTTAAGAATACTCCTACTAAGATATCATTATGGGACCTTATTCAAGCCTCCCCTCATTACCAAAACATGATTCAAAGTTCCTTACAACATGTTCCTATCCCTCCCAATGTGCAAATGAATGACATAGCAACCATGATTCAATAAATAAATGCTGAAATTTTTTTCCACCAAAGTGAGCTCCCTCCTTTGGAAGAACAAAAACAAAATGATGCTTTCATGATAATAGCTATCCATAATAGGTTTGGAATAAAAATAACTCTTGTTGACAATGGCTCTGCCCTTGATGTGTATATTGTATCCCTTTTGGATAAGCTTGGCGTGGATAAACCAAAAATTCAACCTGACTCTTTATCTATTAAGGTATTTGACAATGTAGGAAAACAACCGCTTGGAGTGATTACATAGCCTATCATAGTTTGAAAGGCCACATTAGAAACACTGATCCATGTTATGCCACATGATCTCTCATACAATATTCTTTTAGGAAAACTTTGGATTCATGCAATGAATGGGTTCCTTCTACCCTTCATCGTAAAATGAAGTATGTTTACAACAAAAAAGTGTACACACTTGAAGCTAACCTTGAGCCTAACATTTCTTTAAACATTGAGAAAAATAAAGATAATCCTTTGAAAACATTGAAACCAATTACACAAGTAGAACCCATGCAAGAACAACAAAAAGATATAGATGTCCTAAACCCTTCACAATGATATCACTAGATGATTTGGGATTGTTGAATTTCAAACCAACATTCATGGGAGAATAGATCATAAAAAAAGACTCTAAAAAGGGAAAATAAAAAGTGGTAATGTCAACAAAAAAATTAGATGAATCTTTGAAAGCATCCACCTCAACCACTTTAGAACAAAAGACAACAAATTATACAACAAACATTGATTAACTTAATAATGAGCAACAACTGAATCTGAAAGAGATGAAGAATATTTATGGAAAAGGTAATGACATGATGAAACAACTTGGTTATAATGGAAAAGGATGTGGTGCTCGAGAACAAGGTATTTGTGTCCCTATAGAGCATCACATGCAAGAAAAGACTAGTGGTCCTGGTTATTATCCCTCGAAAGAAAAAAACAAGCCTTCACTCAATATCAACACTATTACAAAAGACTCCACTAAGCCAACTTGAACATTAGTAAATCCTGAACAAATAGACACTAGTGGTCTTGATTGTTATCCTTGGAAAGAAATGAAACAAACAAAGAAATTTTTGCTTAATGTCAATGTCATCACACAAAACACTAATGATTTGAATTCGTTAGATTTTACACCCTTCTGTAAAGGAGAGAAAAAAATCTCACAATCTAAAGAGTCTTGTGTAGGTATGAAACCTTGTACTAAGAAAGAGATATCATTGAAAGAAAATAAAGGAACATCTTCTACTATTGATCAAGAGGGTATCTTGTCAAGACTCCTCCAAGATCATTTGAAATCCCTCCCTCCATGAACATGAAAGAAATTTTACTACAAGAATTCATTTTATGCATATCATTGAGTTCATGATCATTCTACTAATGAATGTAAGGTTGTAAGTGATAAAATTTAACATTGTAAGGAGTGTGGTGCTCTTCCTTGTGTTGAAGCACCTTGTTTCTCTAATTGATATTGATTTTCACCCTAGCATGTCTCTCATCAATCATTTAATCTCATCCTTGGCTTGCACTAAGTGGGGGCAAGGGGTTTGGTAGCCTTGTCATCGTATGTCACTTGTCATTGGCTCTTTTGGCTAGTTGACC
>VDFB02052377.1:0-12351 GCA_007258455.2 Sequoia sempervirens
AAGGTAGGATTATAGGGATTACGTGTAGATGGAGAATGTGTAGGTATGTGCCTTTGTTGATCCTAATTAGGATGTTTATGATGGATGACATGGATAGGCATTGGATGGATAAAAGGATGAGATGGAGGAGGTGATTTTGGGATATACGGACCCAAAGTAAATGGAGTGGGTGGAGGGACATAAGAACCCAAGATGGATGGAGTAGATGAAGGATGGGATATGGTGGATGGAGGGATGTAAGGACCCAAGATGGATGGAGAAGATGGAGGAATATGGATGGTTGTTTTGAGGTGATACGATAGAGGAGGAGGGATGGCAACATATGGTCTAGTGGAGTGATGGGAAGAGCTAACATTTCTTTTGGAAAAGGCTCGTTGAGGACGTTTAGAGGTTGTACCAACATCTTTGGATTGTGAGTCATGAGTAGTACATCCAAGACCTTGAGGATTCAAATGTTCTTTAGCTTGGATGGGCTCCAAAATACCTTGCTCATGAAGGCCTAGACCCTTTCCTTGATAGTTCATTTTCTTGAGCTTGTGATCCATGATAGGATTTGTGTTATTCTGAAAGCATGATGCGAGTCCATTATTAGGTGGAGGATGATGGGTGGTATATACACTATGTTTTTTGTATGCGAGGAGGCCACCATGGAAGAATGTGAGAGAACCAAGGGGATATGCAAGTGGTGTGGGGATAACATTTTTAGGCGATGATGGGGGATCATGAGAAGGAGATGATGGGATAGCAACATCAGGAGAGGGAGTAGGGGCCATGATAGGATCTGGATTTGTGGTAGTAGGCTCATGCGATGGAGATGGAGATGAAGCAGTGAAATCTTGAATAACAAGAGGATCATGGGATGGAATGGATGGGGGACTGTGATCTTGAGGTGGACTAGATGGGATGGCAGGATCTTGATCTAGAGAAGGGGATATGTTGGCATGCTTTGGATTAGACTCTTGGCATGACTTATCATGTGTGGGAGGCATGATAATGGAGTCTTGTTGGGACTTTTCAAGTGGGGAAGATGGAAGGATGGAGGATTCGATGTAGTCATCAAAAAGGATTTGGGTGTCGTCGATGGGTTCAATGACTCTTGGAGTAGGAGGTGGATGTTCAATGGATTCAGTAGATGTGATGGTAAGGGATGGGGACTTAATGGATTCAGAGGATGTGATGGTAGGAGATGGGGGTTCAATGGATTCAGAGGATGTGATGGTAGGAGATGGGGGTTCAACGAATTCAGAGGATGTGATGGGTTTGATGGTTTGAGTGGTGCTAAGGGTGGTACCATCAATAATAGGTGTGGTATGGAGAAGGGTCTCATCACTAGTGACTGTGGATGATGGATCTGGATGGCATGGTTCCATGACTTGGTTCCATGACTTCCAAGATGTGGAGTTAGGGATAGCTTCTTTGTAATGAGTCCTTGGAGAACTTCTGAAATGAGAAACTTGCATATGGTTGGCTTGGCTAGGGTGGTAGAAATGGATGAGGGCTTATGGATTGGTGGACTAGGGTTAGATGGAGGAATGGGATTGAATGTGGGACTATGAGTAGATGGGGGATTAGGATTGGATGGAGGACTAGGAGTAGATGGATGAATGGGATTGGATGGAGGACTAGGAGTAGATGGAGGACTAGGATTGGATGGAGGGTTAAGGTAAGGATATTGGAGTGGTGAATTAAGATAGGGGGACATGGATTGTGGATTAGGACAAGAGGATATAGGTGGTGTAGTGGGACAAGGGGATGTGGGGGATGGATTATAATAAGGGTATTGGGATGGTGGATTAGGATGAGGATATGTGGATGTAGGATTAAGGTAAAAGGGTGTGGATGTAGGATTAGTATGGGAAGATTGGGAAAGAGGATTATGATAGGGGGACATGGATGGGGAATTGTAATAGGAGTATTGGGATGGAAAATTAGGATAAGAGGATGTAGATGTTATATAAGAGGATGATGTAGATGAAGGACATGACAAATATGGGGATGAAGAAGATACTGGATATCCATTGTCAAAGGTGGCATAAGGAGCATGATTAGGCATGCATAAAGACATAACAGGATAGATTATAGGAGTAATTGGATTTTGGAAAGTAGGTGGAGAAAGCTTACTAGATATGATAGTGTCAAGGGGATCTATGTCGTATACCTCTTGATCGACAAGACTTTCGTTATTGTTATCGACGTAATTAGAGTTTCCCTTGACCACTATTGATGGAGGATAAGGACTCATGCTGGTGAAAGGATAAAGAGGATGGATAAAAGATTTTGGATGGGAATGGATTAAAGCTCAAATCAGGATTTTGGTCAAGCTCATATCAGGATTAGACAAAAGCTTAGATTAGGATGATTGGATGATGCGATGGGATTGATTTTGATTTTGATGGGATTCGGTAAACGAATGATTGGATCGAGTAGATGATTTGATGAAATTGATTAAATTACTAGATCAATTTGATTGGATAGGATCAAATGATTAGATGATGTTGATTGGATAATTGTGATTGGATGAACTTGATAGGATTGGTGTGCTTGGATTGATTAGATGATTGTATGTATTTGATTGGAGGAATGGATTGATTTGATTAGATAGGAAGAAAAAAAAGGTACCACTAGATAGAGTTCAAAAAATTAAGCAATTTTGGTTTTTGAATGAAGTTGATCCGATGCACGGTTTGTAAATGATAGCCCCGGGAAGTTAGGGGCGTTTCCACTCTGCAATGCGGGGCGTAGCCGCCTCGGGATGGTCAAATTATTGATAAGAGGAAGTGGAAGGTACCAATGGATAGAGCTTAAAAAACTAAACAACTTTGGTTTTTGGACGAAGTTGATCCAATGTACGGTTTGTAAATGATGGCCCTGGGAAGTTAGGAGCGTGTCCACCCCGCAATGCGGGGCGTGGCTGCCCTGGGATAGTCAAATTATTGATAGGAGGAAATAGAAGGTACCACTAGATAGAACTTAAAAAATTAAGTAACTTTGGTTTTTGGACGAAGTTGATTCGATGCACGGTTTGTAAATGATGGCCCCGAGAAGTTAGGGGCGTGTCCACCCCGCAATGCGGGGCGTGGCCGCCCCGGGATGGTCAAATTATTGATAGGAGGAAATGGAAGGTACCACTAGATAGAGCTTAAAAAACTAAGCAACTTTAGTTTTTGGATGAAGTTGATCCGATGCATGGTTTGTAAATGATGGCCCCAAGAAGTTAAAGGGGCGTAGTCAACAAAATCAGGGGCATTGATAGCTTTCTGCAGTAAAGCAGGGGCGTAGTCAATAAAATCAGGGGTGTTGACAACTTTCTATAGTAAATCAGGGGCATTGACAGCTTTCTGCAATAAATCAGGGGCGTAGTCAGCAAAATCAGGGGCGTTGACAACTTTCTGCAGTAAATCAGGGGTGTAGTCAGCAAAATCAGGGGTGTTGACAGTTTTCTGCAGTAAATCAGGGGCGTAGTCAGCAAAATCAAGGGCGTTGATAGCTTTTTGCAGTAAATCAGGGGCATAGTTAGCAAAATCAAGGGCATTGACAACTTTCTCAAGGGCGTAGTCAGCAAAATCAGGGGCGCTTCCTCATTTCTGCAGTAAAACAGGGGTGCTTCTGCCTTTCTGCACTGATTATGAATGGTGTTTGGTGATGTAAATGGTAAAAATTATGACGTTCGCTAGGTGAGGGTATGGAATTTTGAATGGAATATGAGGAAATTAGAATGAACGGGCAGATTGAAGATGATTGTGGAGAATGAGTGGGGATTTAGAATGGTTAAACAAAGATTTGGAATGATAAGATGGAGGTTTAAACGGATCAAATGGAGGTTTTGGGAGACTTAAAGTGATGAAACGGAGGCTTGGGATGATGAGATAATGGTTGAGAATAATTAAATGATGGTTTAGAGGCTAAACGAATCCAAATGGGGCGATTTCAGGTGTTTAGGAGGGAAAATCTGCCCCTTTGCAGCAAAAATCAGGGGCGCTTCCACCTTAAACAGGGGCGCTTCCACCTTTCTGGAGCAAAACAGAGGGTGCTTCCACCTTTCTGTAGTAAGATAGAGCTTGGTTTTGATGGAAATGGCTATGGCAAGGACTCAAAATAATAAAGTATGACCAAAGTATCAAAGATTTTATAGGTTTTTCACAAGAGAACACTTCAAGCAAGCACAATCCTATGATTAATGTTAAGGGTATGGCCAGGAAAGGTCTTAATCTAGGATGCACAAGGCTTCTAGGGAGTCCTCGATATACTCTCAGTATGTGAGGCACAACTGTGAACACCAGCCCGTCACAAGCGTGAGTCGGGAACCCCAGCGAGATACTAAAAGGCTCGGACCAACTCTTCACGTCTATCTAGGTATCACCCTACCTTCGATGCTCTGCCAATTACGATGTGACTGGATTGAGGTACAAATTTTGTTCTCCCCACTTTATATACCCAGTCGATACACGTGGTTGGAATCGTCCCTTGGGGTGATGAAATCCCCAAGCAGGTCTCACTAAAAAAGAAGACACTAACCGCTTCCAACTACTCCCCAGGCTCACACGAAGTGCAAGAGAAAAGTGAAAACAAATTAATACCCCCTTGGGTGACACAATAGTAGACAAGCACAACAAGCAATAAAGGTTACTTCCCCCTAATTAGATTATGTGTAAACAACAAGGGTGGTTTTTCAGAAATTTGATCAAATAGATGGCCCTGCAAGCAAACGTTAGTTATCTTCTCCTTCATTCTTGGTCAATTACACCATAATATGCTACAGAATGTTAGCAAAAAATACCAATATCCTTGCCAAAACAATGTTAGAGGGTTATTACTTGAAAATAGCTAAAAATGAGAGCAAGAACAACTCTAAAATGATTGTTTTACCTTCCAAACTATGTTGTTTTAGGGTGCTTCTGCCTTTCTGCAGCAAAATAGGGGCACTTCCGCCTTTCTGTAGCAAAAATAGGGGCGCTTCCACCTTTTTGTAGCAAAAATAGGGGTGCTTCCGCCTTTCTGCAGCAAAATGGGGGTGCTTCCGCCTTTCTGCAACAAAACAAAGGGCGCTTCTTCCTTTCTGCAGCAAAAACAGGGGCGCTTCTGCCTTTCTGTAGCAAAATGTTAGAGGAAAAAAACCCTTTCAACAATAAAAAGGTGTATCCGCCCCATTGCAAGAAACTTTATCAGATTGTGAAAAAGAAAAGTTGTATGCCCTACTACAAGAAAGTGTTAGAAAAGATCTTTTAAGCAAAATGAAATATACGCCTAACTGTAGCAAACTATTAGCCAAAATCAAATTTTTAGATGTAGGGCGTGACCGCCTTTCTGCAACAAAAACAGGGGCGCTTCTACCTTTCTGCAGCAAAATGGGGGCGCTTCCGCCCTTCTGCAACAAAAACAAAGGCGCTTCCACCTTTCTGCAGCAAAAACAGAGGGCACTTCCGCCTTTCTGCAGCAAAATGGGGGCGCTTCTGCCCTTCTGAAGCAAAAATAGGGGCGCTTTCGCCCTTCTGCAGCAAAAACAGGGGCGCTTCCGCCTTTCTGCAGCAAAAACAGAGGGCGCTTCCACCTTTCTGTGACCTTTTTTCTGCAAAATACTTATCACAAATGAAGGTTAAATGCAAGAACCCGTTTGTGGGTCCCACCGGGCGTGCCAAAAATGTGTACCTTGAAATTTTACCCTATTTTAATATGCAAAATATCTTAAAAATGCAAGTGGAAAAATATTAAGAACACTTCAATGATTAGCCTAAAGAGTGATAAATAAGGAAAATAGATGAAATACAAATGTAAATCGATTATACCTTCCTTGTTGTTGAAGATTCCTTGGTTGGCCCTTGATTTAGATGGATTTGTGTGCTCCTTGGATGGCTTTTGATGTAGCTAGATGCAAGATTGAATGTGCAAGGTGATCAAATTGGATGGCTAAATGATAGCAAGTGCTTGAGAATGCAAATTGGCAGCATAAGGTTACTCAAATCAAAAAGTGTTGTTAATGCCCTTGAGGAGGGAGTATTTATAGAAGAATTTGAAATTTCTAGAGAATTCAACGGTTGAGATTCATCCAACAAGGTCAAGATGAAAGGCTATGGTGGGTTGAGAACTCACAAGCCCTCACATCTTGACATGTGGATGGTGAAGTGGCTAAGAGGAGATGAGGTGCAAGTGAGGTGGCCAAAAGGTACATGAGGTGGAGGAAGGACAAGTACCTTCCAAGTACATTAGGAGATGGGAAAAATCTTGGGTGAATAAAAGTGAATTTTAAATTTACAATGATTGGAAGAATCTAGTGGATAAGACAATGTTCCCACAAGGTGGGAGTTTGTCACATGTGACTTGATGTGACAAGTCAAAGGTTCTAGAAAATGCATGGGAAAAGGGGATTCTAGGAGGAATAAAAAGGAATTAAAAATTCCTTGGGGGATGGAGAGAGTTGACCAAGGTACTAATTATGTTTGACTAATAAGTAATTAGAGGATAATTAGGGGTTAATTAGGATTAAAAGCCAACTTGCAAAAGTTGGAGGATGTGACACATCCTAATCAAGGATTAGGCATGTGCACATCCTTAATGAAGTGATTAGGAAATAGATTAGAATTAGATGAAAATGACATGTGAGGAATTAAATAAATGTAATATTTATTTAATTTATTTGATGAAAAGAGGATTAAGGAGGGTAAGGTATTTAATTATTAATTAATTGTTAGTGTAAGTTTTTTAATATTATTTTTCCTACACATTATTAAGCATATCTTAGGTTATAGGAGCTGTGGTTCATGTGAGGACACGTGGCATAATCCATCGATTACATGTGTTGCTCCCACTCACACTTGGGTGGTTGAGTTTCACACCCTCTTTTGGCCTTATATGCCACCTCACAAAACCACTCATCTGTCTCTTTTTGAGTAGGTTATGCCACCTATTTGGCATTTTCCAAGTAGGCATAACTCCCACCTAATTTGGTTATTTGGGAGTTATTACCCCTCTTGGAATTATTTGCCCATATTCTACTATATATTCTACACTCACCTCTCCCTCTTATCTAGTTCGGATCTAGCTCCTATCTAGTCTAGATGAGTTCATATTAACTCAATCAATTCAAGGGAGAGTTGAGGCATATTGTATCATTTAGTGTGTGATAATAACATTATTTTGTTATTGCACTATATTCCTGCATTTTATCTCTTGCTGCTCTCGTGTGGAAGGTTTATCTTGGTTTTGCAGGTGATCCTGGGTGCTCGAGTTCATCAACAACTCTTACATGGTATCAGAGCGTCAGATCTGCAAGCCCCTTCTCAAATTTGAGAGATTTGTGAGTTTTTAATCAGTATTGCAGGTTGCAGCATGCCTTTACTTGTCTTAAGTAGCTGATTCTACCTTTTCATGCTGTTTTTTGGTTGTTGGGGTCGTTTTATGTTGCTAAAGGCGTTTGTTTTACACTAGATCCAATTTTTCTGTATATTTTGAAGAAAATCCGCCATCTGGGTTTTGTTTACAGCAGAAAAAAAACCATCTGGGTCGTTGCTAGTTTCTGTATACAGGTTATATATTTTGCAGAAATTAAATCGGAACATTTCAGCAGACCCCCTCTCCAATTGCATTTTTGATTTTGCAGTCAATCTTTGGAGGGCCATAATTCAGTCATATGAGCTCCTTTTTCAGAGAATTTTTTTTTGATTTGGGTTAGAATTTCACAGGATTTGCAGTGGTATGATCCGTTTTTGCTCAAGTGATCTGAATTTTCCAGAAAATCAGTTTTATCAGCAGATCTGAAGGACAGTTCTCGTTTTTGGAACTTCAAATGGCTATAACTTTCACATATGACCTCGGATTGAGGTGATTCTTTTTTTGAAAGTTGATATTTTTTTGGGCACTACACATTGGTGCTATTTTGAGATTCTTATTTTGAGATTATTTTATACTTTCAGTATTTGGGTCCAATTTTGGACAGTGTAAAACTCTGGAAAATAATTCCAGAATTGTAAATGCACTAATTATAAAGTGCCACCATTATATTTTTCTGGGGGGGTCATGATTGAGTGAATTTTTGGGGGTAATCTTGTAGTTGATTCTTTTGTGTTGACCATTTGAGGAGGTATCATGGGTTTTTCTATTCATCCTTCTGTGGTAATGTTGAATAAGGATAATTATGAGTCTTGGAAGAATGGCATCCTAACACATCTCAGGTGGCTTAAGCTCTTGCCATACCTTTATGGGCTCATACCTGAACCAGGCACACCTTGGAAGCAATCAGTTTGGGGTAATAATAATGATCACATTATAGGATTAATTGGTACATATATTGGTGTTGATATTTATGTGGAGATCTCACATATTGAGTGCCCACACACACTTTGGACCAAGATTTGGGAGATTTTTGGAGACCATCATATCTCTCCATTCCCAGATGATCCTATTGCAGATTGTTTAATTCCCCTTGATGGTGCTAATAATATACCCTATGATGATGATACTTTAGAGGAGCTTGAGGATAATAAATGTCTTGAATGTCTAGTTGATAAAGAGACTTCTCTTCTTGCTTCTCCTCCTCCTATTGAGATCACATCCTCATCTACTGTTGCATTTGAAGATACTTGTGTTGCTACATTCATGGCTTCTTGTGATTCAGTGCAACAGGATACACATTGTCTTCTAGATATAGCTACTTTGGATGGATTCTTGACAGGGATTTCAGACTTGTTTGTGGAGTCTCATATTGCAGATTTAGGAGACATCATTGATAGCATTCATCTTCTCTTTGATGAAGTTGATTCTTCTTCAGTTGTTATGGAGGAACCTTTGTATCCTCTTGTTCATTCTCCACATGATCATTCATTACAGTTTGACATGATTATGGATACTTTTGAGTAGCACTTGGAGGAGCCACATTTGTCTTCAGAGGAGATATCTTTGTCTTCAAATTTTGTTCTACATCCATCTCCACTAGGTTTTGGATTGTCATCTTCTGCAGTGTGGCCTAGAACACTTGATTTGATGGTGACAACTTTTAGCATCGATGTGGGGACACCTAGCAGACAGAGACATACATATCATTCTTCCCTCATATTCATTTCAGGAATGGGAAGACATTCTTCATACACCTTTGGTTTTGTTTCTTCCTAAGGGGAGGAACATTTTTCCACGATCGTGGACCATGTTCTACATTCAGCTTCGAGCTTCAACCATTGGCATAGTTGACTACTTTGGGGAAGGCTACATGGTATTTCCTATCCTTTCTATTTTGGAGGGGACTTCTTCCTTGCATGGGATTCTTCTTGTGTTGGGAAACTTGTTTTCTTTTCTCTCTTTTGGGAGGAGTTTTGTCCCACTGGGTTTTCTCCTTTACTCCATTTGTGAGAGAGTATTTTGTACATGGGTACCTAACATGGCCTACTAGCCGGGACCCATATTTGCATCTTTGCATTCTTTCATCCTTTCACCCACCTAAGCTATGCTTAAGGGGGGGTGTTAGTGTAGGTTTTTTAATATTATTTTTCCTACACATTATTAAGCATACCTTAGGTTATAGGAGATGTGGTTCATGTGAGGAAACGTGGCATAATCCATCGATTACATGTGTTGCTCCCACTCACACTTGGGTGGTTGAGTTTCACACCCTCTTTTGGCCTTATATGCCACCTCACAAAACCACTCATCTGTCTCTTTTTGAGTAGGTTATGCCACCTATTTGGCATTTTCCAAGTAGGAATAACTCCCACCTAATTTGGTTATTTGGGAGTTATTACCCCTCTTAGAATTATTTGCCCATATTCTACTATATATTTTGCACTCACCTCTCCCTCCTATCTAGTTCAGATCTAGCTCCTATCTAGTCTAGATGAGTTCATATTAACTCAATCAATTCAAGGGAGAGTTGAGGCATATTGTATCATTTAGTGTGTGATAATAACATCATTTTGTTATTGCACTATATTCCTGCATTTTATCTCTTGCTGCTCTCGTGTGGAAGGTTTATCTTGGTTTTGCAGGTGATCCTGGGTGCTCGAGTTCATCAACAACTCTTACATGGTATCAGAGCTATATCTCAGCTCCTACATGGTATCAGAGCGTTAGATCTGCAAGCCCCTTCTCAAATTTGAGAGATTTGTGAGTTTTTAATCAGTGTTGCAGGTTGCAGCATACCTTTACTTGTCTTAAGTAGCTGATTCTACCTTTTCATGCTATTTTTTGGTTGTTGGGGTCGTTTTATGTTGCTAAAGGCGTTTGTTTTACACTAGATCCAAATTTTCTGTATATTTTGAAGAAAATCTATCATCTGGGTTTTGTTTACAGCAGAAAAAAAACCATCTGGGTCGTTGCTAGTTTCTGTATACAGGTTATATATTTTGCAGAAATTAAATTGGAACATTTCAGCAGACCCCCTCTCCAATTGCATTTTTGATTTTGCAGTCAATCTTTGGAGGGCCATAATTCAGTCATATGAGCTCCTTTTTCAGAGCAATTTTTTTTTATTTGGGTTAGAATTTCACAGGATTTGCAGTGGTATGATCCGTTTTTGCTCAAGTGATCTGAATTTTCCATAAAATCAGTTTTATCAGCAGATCTGAAGGACAGTTCTCGTTTTTGGAACTTCAAATGGATATAACTTTCACATATGACCTCGGATTGAGGTTATTCTTTTTTTGAAAGTTTATATTTTTTTGAGCACTACACATTGGTGCTATTTTGAGGTTCTTATTTTGAGATTATTTTATACTTTCAGTATTTGGGTCCAATTTTGGACAGTGTAAAACTCTGGAAAATAACTCCAGAATTGTAAATGCACTAATTATAAAGTGCCACCATTATATTTTTCTGGGGGGGTCATGATTGAGTGAATTTTTGGGGGTAATCTTGTAGTTGATTCTTTTGTGTTGACCATTTGAGGAGGTATCATGGGTTTTTCTATTCATCCTTCTGTGGTAATGTTGAATAAGGATAATTATGAGTCTTGGAAGAATGGCATCCTAACACATCTCAGGTGGCTTAATCTCTTGCCATACCTTTATGGGCTCATACCTGAACCAGACACACCTTGGAAGCAATCAGTTTGGGGTAATAATAATGATCACATTATAGGATTAATTGGTACATATATTGGTGTTGATATTTATGTGGAGATCTCACATATTGAGTGCCCATACACACTTTGGACCAAGATTTGGGAGATTTTTGGAGACCATCATATCTCTCCATTCCCAGATGATCCTATTGCAGATTGTTTAATTCCCCTTGATGATGCTAATAATATACCCTATGATGATGATACTTTAGAGGAGCTTGAGGATAATAAATGTCTTGAATTTCTAGTTGATAAAGAGACTTCTCTTCTTGCTTCTCCTCCTCCTATTGAGATCACATCCTCATCTACTATTGCATTTGAAGATACTTGTGTTGCTACATTCATGGCTTCTTGTGATTCAGTGCAGCAGGATACACATTGTCTTCTAGATATAGCTACTTTGGATGGATTCTTAATAGAGTTCCGGACTTGTTTGTGGAATCATATTGCAGTTAGGAGACATCTGTCGATAGCATTCATCTTCTCTTTGATGAAGTGGTTTCTTCTTCAGTTGTTGTGGAGGAACTGTTGGATCCTCTTGTTCATTCTCTACATGATAATTCATCACAGTTTGGCGTGATTGTGGATAATTTTGAGCAGCATTTGGAGGAGGCACACTTGTCTTCAGAGGAGATATCGTTTTCTTCAAATTTTGTTCTACATCCATCTCCACTAGGTTATGGATTGTCATCTTCTGCAGTGTGGCCTAGAACACTTGATTTGATGGTAACATCTTCGACATCAACATGGAGACACGGCGAGTTGAGACTTCATGCATTTTCATCATTCTTCCTTCATATTCCTTTAAGGAATGGGAAGACATTCTTTATACACCTTTGGTTTTTTTTTTTCCTAAGGGGGGGAACATTGTTCAACGATCGCGGACCATGTTCTACATTCATTTTTGAGCTTCAGCCATTGGCATAGTTGACTACTTTGGGGAAGGCTACATGGTCTTTCCTATCCTTTCTATTTTGGAGGGGACTTCTTCCTTGCACGGGATTCTTCTTGTGTTGGGAAACTTCTTTTCTTTCTCTCTTTTTGGGAGGAGTTTTGTCCCATTGGGTTTTCTCCTTTACTCCATTTGTGAGAGAGTATTTTGTACATGAGTACCTAACATGGCCTAGTAGTTGGGACCCATATTTGCATCTTTGTGTCTGTTCACCCACTTAAGCTATGCTTAAGGGGGGGGTGTTAGCGTAGGTTTTTTATTTTCCTTATGTTAGGGAATATTTATTTTTCCTACACACATTATTAAGCTTGCTTAGGTTATATTAGAATGGTTAAGATGAGGACACATGGCATAATCC
>VDFB02052378.1:0-31755 GCA_007258455.2 Sequoia sempervirens
GGGCATGGCCCCTCCCATAAGGGAGAGGCAGTGGCCACACAACCCCCCCATATGGGGGTGTTGTGTAGCCAGCGCCACTGCCTATGAAGGTAGCATCGCTACTTCCACACAGCGCCTCCCATATGGGCATTGTGGGAGCAGGGCCTCCCCCCCCCCACTTCAACAAAATAAAATTTTATTTTATTAACATTTTTATATATAAAATAAACTCTCCATAATTTACAGACAGAGAACTTCACTCTGTAAAAAAGAACAGGGTTTATTCACCAGAAAAAATAAAACACAGTATATTTATAAATATACTTGTGTGTATATATATATATAATGGGATATATATATATATACACACAGGTATATTTATAAATATATATACCCAAAATCTCCATTTTCAGCCAAATTGTGAAATTGCACAACAGAATTTTGCAATAAAACAATAAATTTGTTAACACAACAATAGGGTTTAAATTTCAGCTTGAAATGAAAATTTATTTTGGTTTTCTTTCAATTTTTCATTGTGTGATTATTGTTTTGATTTCCTTTCCCAAAATTTCAACAAAGTTTTGCAAGTATTGAACAAATTTCACATGGGTTTTCATTGAATTTAAACAGTGTTTTAAAGATTTTCAAACAACATAACAAAGATTTGAAACTCATTTCAAAATGAAAAAACAAAAATTAAAGAGGGAACCTGGTTTTTTCTTCGAGGCTTGAAGAACTCAAATGGTGCTTCCAAATCTTTTTCCAGCCCACCCAAGAATTTCAATCTTCTTCTTCAAATCCAAATCAAGCCACAGCAAAAACTCTCCACCAAAATTGAAAATTGAAAAATTATATGAAATAGAAATTGCTCAAATAGAGTTTTCCCCAAATTTAGTCAAACCCCTAAAATATCCCATCCACAAAATTTATTGCAATTTTGGGGATATTTCCATTTCTTTTAAATTTAAAACCAATTTACTTTCTATTTGAAATCTCATGCATTTCCAAAATTTCTTTTAAACAAAAGAATTCAAATTTTGCAAAGAATTTACTTTATCTATAGTTTTCAAAAGGTGAAATTTAAAACATATTTTCATTTTTATTTTAATTTAACTCTAAATATCCACCATGATTTCCATTTTTATTTTAATTTAAATCTTAATATCCAATAATGCCAAAACAACTACTTTATTTAATTTATCACCATTAACCTAATTAATCAATAAACTAAATCTAATTTTATTAATTAAATCAAATTAATCAATAAAATAAATAACATTTCAACATTGTAACTAGATATGTTTAATCATCATTTTAACTACACCCTCCATTTAATAACCTTTATAATATGAAATTAAATAAATAGCCAAGGAGGAATGAACCATATTAAAACAACTAAACCTGACGACAACCCGACGACACACTATGACTAGGGTGACGACTTGGCATGAAAAACCTAGCCACTATCTCTCAATCGATTACCGTTGGTCAATGGGCACACTCAAACCTATGAAATCAGGTGGAGTCGATGTCTTGTACCTGTCAACCTGCAAACAAAGAGTATATCAAACATGCATTTATATGATATAATAAAACACACCATGAAGAGGAAATCTCAGAATCGTAGGGCACTCGCAAGCGAGTGATACAATCTTGTCCCCTTCACCAATACAAACTTTTTAACTGACGAGTCTAACATCAACAATATAATAAAATCATAAGGCATTTTTAATTAAATAACTGCTATGCTAATTCAAAACATGCCATAATGATAACATCAGAGTAAAATTCCATCACATAAAAATATCACATACACATCGCTTAATAGTTGTGATCAAATAAAACTAAGTACCATAGTCAAAGTGCTAACAGAAATAAAGCATACATAGAAGAACACTATTCGATCAAAAGGGAAAAAATGGAGGGATGCTACATTCTATTTAAAAAAATTGCATGTGTGTTTCAAATTTAACTATTTCTTGTAATTTTGTAAGTTTGTATGTTAATTTTGTATAATTTAATGCAAGTGTATTTATATCTGATATCATGGATCAATTTAACATTGATGATATCATCAATCCAGCACCTCAGCCACCTCCACCTCCCCCTCCCCCTCCCCCTCCACCCCCTCAACCTAATATCCCACCTTCAGTACCCATTGCATCTAATGAGGCTCACTTGCGAGCACGCATAAATGATCAAATTGCATCCATTCAAAATGAAATCAATGTTATGCAGAATCAAGCATTGATTCCACCACACATGATCAATTTTTTGCATCTACAATACAAAACGTTGTGGATGCCATCAGGACTATTGATTCTAATCTAAATAGGCATCGACGAGAGAGAGAACAGATGAGACAATTTTATGCAGACGGTCTCTCCTATAAATAAATTTTAGACCTTAAATAACAAAATCCCACCTATCCCCTTACTTTCTCGACCTTGTTACTCGGCAGCCCATTCCTCCCAATAAATCTAGAATATCCATGAGGTGGTATATACATCCACAAATGAGTGCAAATTTTTGGGATCGATGGTATATGGTTTTTGACAATCCACCACATGCTAATTGGGAGGTCCCATTGTATTTTTTGAGGAAACTGTATGTAGAGTTTGTTATGGGGAAAAATCTCAATTATTTTGATTTTAAATCATTTCAAGGTGGTGGTGGCGGCATGCCACAACAGAGGTTAGGGCCAAGGGTTGATCCCCAACACCCTGTGCATGCACAACCCCTTGTTGCTCCTCTTGGTCCTACCATTCTCGCACCTGTGCATCATCGTGCGGTGGTCTCGACATTAGGATCCCTTAGTACACTCGTAGGAGACCTTGATCAGCATGCTTCTACGATAGCGAGTAGGGAGCATAGAGACAACGATGATGGAGGAGTGTTTTATGCAACTCGTCTAAGTACCACTCCAGGAGTGTCGAGGGTCCCACATGTAAGTACTAGTTTCCACCAATTATGCTATGGACCCGATTAGGACACACCTAGTTTGTGTGGACATGGAGATTTTGGTGGTTCATCTAGTCACCTCAATTCATTTGTAGAATTTCTTACAACAAACCATCACCTTGAGGACACTGTGACACAGGTATAAATATGCATCTACATGTTCATTTTATAAGAATTTTAATGAATGTATATATCAAAGAAAAGTTTGCAATACATTTTTAACAATCAAACTATTTGGTGTACAGATGACACTAACGATGGGGCAGTCATCTGCTCCACAAGTACATACATCGACACCAGTCCTAGTTGGCAACCCTTATGGGGTATTTTGATTTCAATTTTTTAAATTATATATGAAATGAATTTTAACTTGAGTTTTAAATTTATAATTGAATCATGAACATATGTTTAAAATGTTTATGTTGGTTTAGGGGAGTCAATTGGCTTCCACGTGGATTCCACCTGAGGGGTTGTCGAGCACTCCACTATCGGGCATCATAGATCAGGGGCAGGTACATTTATATTGTACTTACATTAGTATAGTTACAATTATGAATTTTGAATTCACTATATAGCAAATGTGCATGTACACTTGTAAATATTATAAGTGTTAAATGTCTTCATATATGTCTAGGTTGTTACCAAAATGAGAATGGGCATCGGGCAAACATTAGATGTTGTGGCTACTCATGAGGCCTCTAATTTTCAGGTTGTTTAAAACAAATTCTACACAAAATGTGCAAACTTGAATATATATATATACACCTAATTCAAGTATACATGCTTTAAATTTGATCTTGTAGGACTTTGTTAGTGTGACTTTCTACCATGACCCAATCATAGTTACACCTCCAGGAGGACATGCAGAGCAGGCTCTAGATATCATGGTAATTTAATTTTTTTATTATATTTAAAGTCAATTACAAATTATATATTCTGAATAAGTTTAATTTTAAATTTTAAATTGAATATATATAATATGAGCTAATACATGTTTTAAATTCTTTTTCTTTTATAGCAAGAGACACATCTTTTAGTTGAGCATGTACAAACAGGTCCTGGAGAAGAGGGTGCACAACCTTAGAATACTATACAATTAAAATATGATAAATTATAAGTTAAATTGAATTAAATCATTTTTAATTATAGACTTACATCTAATTTCAACTTTCTTTGTCTTGTTTATGTAGATTGATTCAGAGAATATAGAGGTTGGTTCAGGTGCACCAGAGCATCCAAACCCATATATGATGGTAATTTAATTTTATGATGAATTATAAATTAAATTTTCATTAAATCATTTTTCATTGTCTTACATCTGATTTCATCTTTCTCTTGTATAGAGTGTTTCAGGTCATCTGCATAGTCTGCATGGTGTGAAGAAGTCTCTTGATTATAGAGACAATACATGACCTAGAAACATGATTTTATGGGTTATATTTGTTTATTTCATGGACTAAATATTTGGTTTCTCATGTACTCTGTTGGACTTTATATTTTATGGCTCAAGTACTTAGTTGGACTTTAGTTCATGGGTTGTACTCTGATAGACTTTATTTCATACGCTTAATACATTGGTTTCATGCACTTAATATGTTGTAAATTATGGACTTTATTATTGTTTGAAATTTTAATTTACACATGTACATTTATGCATTTTATGTTCATAGTCAAGGCATTAATATAGGACATTAATGTGAAATTAAATATAAATATGAAATTAAAACTAAAATTAATAATACATTTTAATATTTGTACTTTACAAATTTAGTGATCCCATACATGATATGTACATTCAATAATTAGCGATAATTAGTCAATGAACTTATTTAGTTCACGTCAATCAATAATTAGTCAATAAATCATAATTTACAAACAAAAGCAATCCATTTATATACCACAAAGGATGAAATTTTAAGAAATAAACAATACCATACAAGATTAGAGAACAAAAGCATTAATAAATTCTATAAATAATAGCATCCAACACTAATTTATAAGTTGTCAAAATAAATAATAGCATCCAATACTAATCTATAAGCTTTCAAAACAAATAATAACATCCAATACTAATTTATAAGTTGTCAAAACAAATAATGGCATCCAATACTAATTTATAAGTTGTCAAAACAAATAATAGCATCCAATACTAATTTATAAGCTGTCAAAACAAATAATAGCATCCAACACTAATTTATAAGTTGTCAAAACAAATAATAGCATCCAACACTCATTTATAGGTTGTCTTAAGGGGATGTCTTAAGGGGTCCTAATATGACGTCTTAAGGGGATCAAAGGAGAGTATAATTAAGTATAAATATTAACTAATATAAACAAGTATTATACTTTAGGGTGAGTCGTCATTTTTTATTTTTTATTTTTTATTTTTAGGGTGAGTCATCATAACAAATAATATAATTAAATATAATATTTAGGATATGTGCTAATACGACACATCTTAAGGGGATGTCTTAAGGGGTCCTCATACGAGATCTTAAGGGGGTCAAAGGAGAGTATAATTAAGTATAAATATTAACTAATATAAACAAGTATTATACTTTAGGGTGAGTCATCATAACAAATATAATTAAATATAATATTTAGGATATGTGCTAATACGACACATCTTAAGGGGATGTCTTAAGGGGTCCTAATACGACATCTTAAGAGGATCAAAGAAGAGTATAATTGAGTATGAATATTAAGTGATATAAACAAGTATTATAATTTTTAGGGTGAGTCATCATAACAAATGATATAATTAAGTATAATATTTAGGATGTGTGTTAATACGACACGTCTTAAGGGGATGTCTTAAGGGGTCCTAATACGACGTCTTAAGGGGATCAAAGAATAGTATAATTAAGTATAGATATTAAGTGATATAAACAAGTATTATAAGTTTTAGGGTGAGTCATCATAACAAATGATATAATTAAGTATAATATTTAGGATATGCGAATCCACCTCCACATCTTAAGGGGATGTCTTAAGGGGTCGTAATACGTCTTAAGAATATAATTGATTTAACAATAATTTATGCATGATATTTAGTGATTATACAATCAAATATAAAGTTTCAAAGTAGGAAAATATGCACATTTAACAAACAAAATATATAAAATGTTGATTTTGATACATAGAATTACATAGAGTACATAATTGTGTATGTACATGTATTTGTAATTTGTACAAAATGTTTAATTGTGTAAGTATGTATGTAAATATATGTCATCTCAAAACAATGTTTACAAAATTTGGATATGCCATCTCAAGGACATCTCAAACTCGTGCCCAAAATGTAGTAGGTCTTCACACCACCTCATATCAAAAAGGTACAAGCAATATCAATGAAATTATCAAAACATACATATTTTAATTTATATAAAACTATCTATATGTACACAACTCAAGTACCTGCATTTAAAAGTATTCCACACATTTGTGTAGGTTGAATCCAGGCATCCTCTCCTTTTTGTTTCAAAGTATGAGATCAATGTAATTATGGCTTAAGGATACAAAAAAGGATAATAAATCAATTTTAACTATTAATGTACAAGAAATATCAATATATAATCAAAACATGTATTTAAATATAATTTAACTAATAATTACCTATTTTTACCAAGTATTCCATGTTGTCTAGGTTGAATATGCATGGACTAGATCTTTTTTGTGGTTATGGCTTAAGGATCTATAAAAGGACAATTTAAATCAATTTCAACTAATAACACACTTGACCAATATCGAAACATGTATTTAATCTATTTAAAAGGACAATATAAAACTAAAACTATATTTACCTGTATTTATTTATTCCATTGTACCATTTGCATCCACTCTTTTTTGCAATGCATCTATGATTGTCTCGTGCTCTTCCATAGAGATTGTCCATAGCACTTTATTTGTAGGTCTTCCACAATACCGATCTAGTTTTATATTTGTTGCCACCACCAAACGTGAATAATGTATAATTTTTTTGTGTTTCATAATCTTCGAATGCAGGTAGACCATTCTTCCTTGTCAAGTATTTTCGTAGCCAAGTTCCAACAACCACCACCGATCCTATTGGAAAACATGAAAACCATCATCAAATAAGTTCTCAAAAAATTTCTTAAGGGGATCAAAGACTTGTTCTAACAAATTCTTAAGGGGACCAAAAACTTGTTATCAAAATTTGCTTGAGGGGATGTCTTAAGGGGATCACCGTACCTGTTGGATAATGATAGCCATCATTATCTTCTCGAGATGCTATTAACTTATGTTTAATCTCCACACAACAATCCAACCAATATGTTGTTTCCTCTTCATTCTCCTCAGGTGCAACAACAGCATACACATGTCCTGCAATCAAATTTTGATTTAATAACTTGCGCATATCCATATAAATAATTTAGTATTACAAATAAATTAATAAAGTAAAATAAAATAAAATAAATTATAAATTACCCTCTTGTACAAGGTTTGAAACACAATCATAGTATTTAGATGCAAGCACTTGATCATTTTCTTCAATAGTTCTTTCATATTGATCGTGTGCTTGTGTAGGTGTCAATGATCTTTGCTCCCACTATTCAACACATTCTGTATTTTCACATGCTTTCCAATCTCCTGAGATACAAAACTGACAAAAACATGCAAGCTCCCTTGTCTATATAGTCCATGTGCTTGTTTTCGAACTCCTAAATGAATGCCATTTAGCAGATCCACATATTGTCTCACAGTCAACTCTAGGTACAATGTTCTCTTCTTCAACCAACCAAAAGAATCGATGAATTGTAGAGTACTCACTCGAACCAGGTGCAGATAATCTTGTATTACACCAATCCACAATCCCACGTACATCTTTAAATTTTACTGCATCCTCAAATTTTAATTGTTCTCTAGCAAGAATTCTTTTGACACACGCACCAGCTCCATCATGTTCTCCTTTACCATGCACAATTCAAAAAAACTCCATATATGTTGGATATTAAGTTCCTTGTCAACCCTAATTAACCAATAGAACATTCAAGCATTCTTGAACTTCCCTGTACAATTATCTAACCATATGAGGTGTTTTGTCATCTAGATTCCTCTTTCTCTTAAATTTCTATAAAATATATTGAAACAGTATTGAAAAAACTCTGACGAGTGTAACTGATTGTCACTCAAATAAAAATGATACTTCCTCAAAACTTTTGTAATGTCCCCTTCTCATCAATAATCTGTTTGTCACTCATCAGCCTATTTCGGAAGCCTGTAAGCTTGTTTGAGGTAAAATTAGGGTTTCCAGTTCTGAGGTTCTTTGGCATTTCTGAGAGTTTACTATTTATAGTAAATTATATTTTAAGCAGTATGGAGTTTGTCAACTTTCAGTACATCACTTCCAATTGGAGCAATTATTTGCAATTCATGTCTGACTTCTTAAGGCATTTTTATGATGAATAAAGGCATTGAGGTTATAATTTGCAGTTGACCCCCTTGGCCTAGGAGAACAACTTTAAGTTGTGTTTAAAAGAGGGTCTTGGAAGGGTGATGCCTTCATGAGGTGATTTATTAATTATTGAAAAAAACGTAATGCCTTGGGAAAAGTGGACGCCACTTTTAAAAGAGAGAATTTTAAAATAAAGTGAAATTCATAATATGCAAAAAGGGACGCCATCTTGAGGAGTTAATTGTTTTTTGGAAATTTGAAAAGACTCCTATGTCTTTTGGTGAGCTTTCTCAGGAATTTGAAGAGTTTTGTGAACTTCTATTTAATGAAGGATTTTGCTCCAGCCTTGTATCCATTCATGTTATCATTCTGTTATGCTGTCGGAATGACAAATGAAATCTTGCTTCGAGGATGCTACCTCCTAGCCAATTATCCAATTTCGTCTTTGAAATACAACACATAGTTGGAATTCACTGTTTCTCATCCAGACTAGCAGATTGAGCTCGATTGTGAAGAAATTTTGAAGATTTATCAATTTTGGTTTTGCTGTTTCATCTACAGCTGAAGGTGATTTTAATTTATAACTTTATTTTTAGTTTGAATTTGGTTCTGGGCATTTCATCATTCTAATTGCTGATCAAGGGTGACTCTTCATGCCAATTTTGAGATTTTATGATTGAGAATTTGATTTTTAAAGAGAAATCGCCCCTTCAAGGAGGGTCATACTTTTCTGGAAATGCCTTGGGATTTGTGTAAAATTCACAGAAGTTCTTTGAAGTTGTTTCTTCATCTCAGCATGGTTGCCTACCTTCTAGCAATCCATTGCACTTGATCTCATTCGATTTGGAGGTGAAATGAGTGAGTTATGAATACTTCATTGGTTTTCACAGTTGCTAATTAAGAATTCCATAACTCTGTTTTTATATCAGATTCATATATTTTATGTTTTGGTCATAATTCTATCATTGGAAAAGTAAAGGAACATCATAGAACTCATTCTTCTCTTCTAGTCTTATTTCTGTATCATTGTAATACATGTTTTTGCAGTCTTTTGAATTGTAAGGTTTTGATTAGTAGTACTAATCCCACCTATGTTATTGCTGCAACTACTTGTTTATTTTCCTATTAATTACCCCTGGATGGTTTACCGCCAGTGCAGAGAAAGAACTTGTTATATCATTGTACCCACTCTCAAGTGGTGAATCCCCACTATTATGTGGATGCCCGCCGTAGCGGATGAATTAGATTGTTGTAGCTTCATGGCTAGTCACTTTGTCATATGTTAGCACCTCGCCCTCAGTGGGATCTTGAGTGCACATTCTTGACGTTGAGTAGTTTCTTTCAAAGTATTGTTCTTTAATTTCTCTACCATATGACAACACCTTTCCGTCATTTGGATTGAGTGTGCATTCTTGGTGTCGAGTTCCTCTAAGCTTGGTTTTTAATTTGATGCTAAGGCTAATCTAGTTGGCTATTGCTGGTTTATGTTGTGTGATTCCTTCAAAAAAATTGGTTAGCATATTTCAGTGGTATTAGAGCAGAAGACCTGCCATCCTGTGGCAGTTTTGCAGTGGTTGTCTGATGAGTGAAAGAGACACTAAGCCATTCACTAGATGTTAGGCCAGAGGTCAGTATCAGTTTCCTTCCATTCCAGAGGCAGAGACCTTTTCAGAAGTTTTGAGGGATCTGGGCAAAACAGTTGAAGGTACAGAAAAGTCAAAGGAAGGGGAAGTCAATCAAACAGTTAAAATCATTTAGGATGAAAGGGATCGAGCAGAGAAAAATTTTGATGGAATGATAGACATGATGTCCCGATTACTGTCCAAGTTGGACCAGCAAGCAACACTTAATGTTTTTCAGCCCCAGAATAATTCAAGTGGAGAAAGCAGTGGAGTTAATGGGAATAACAATAATGGCAGTCCTAACATGAATACAAGAAACAAAATTGTGGGTCAACATGTTGCAATTCCAAGTGGGTCATCCTCTAGACCCCTTTTTTCCGTCTTCACGACAATGGAAGAGCAACAACCGGTTGAAGCTACACCAACCTTCGTTGATGGTGCACGTCAAGCTTACATGGAGTACGTCTCTTTACCTCTTGATTTGAGAGGTACTTGGACCTTTGATCAATTCATGAACCAAAGGAGTCAGAGAAATGGAGGAAGGAATGAGCAATGTCCTCCTATGGTGCCTAGAAATGATTTCTACCAAGCTTTGGGAAAGATAAATATGGAGCATTTTGATGGTAGTAATAAGTGCATAGCCAGATCATGGGTGCAGAAGCTAGATAATTATCTCTCTCTCAAACCCATGCCAAAAGAAGATGCTATCAAATTTGCTACTTTGCATTTGGATGGGATAGCTCACGAATGGTGGACTCATGGTTTGGTCACTCTTGGACATAACCTCATTCATACCTATGACGATTTTACCAACAAGTTGATCGAGAGATTTGATACCAAGGATCCAGAATTGAGATTTAGAGAATTGGCACAATTGAAACAAGGATCTTTAGAAAATTATGTGGCTTGATTTTCAGAGGTTGTCAGTAATGGTGCCTAACATTACTGAGAGAAGACTTGTGGTTCTTTTTGCTGAAGGTTTAATGGAGCCTTTGAAGGGTTGGGTCAAATCTTTTGATCCACCAACGTTAGATGAAGCCATCAATAAAGCTAGGAGCATGGAGTTGGCAGCCCCAAGGCCTAAGTTTCATTCGAAACCATTCAGCCATAAGAAAGATAAAAAACATTCTTCAAATCTGCCCAAGAAGTTTCCATCAAGGTTGTCAGAAGAGCTCAAAGAACAGCTTAGAAAAGATGGAGTTTGTTACACTTGCCGTGAACCTTGGGTTAAGGGTCATCGTTGCTATGGAAGAGGCAAAGCAAATCTAATGGAGGGCTATATTGATTATGGATCAGAATCTGATTCGTCTGATCAGCAATACAAATCAGCAAGTAGTGAAGGTGAATAAGCCCCTGAAGAGAAGCATGATGAGGTGGTAGATGGTAGTGCTTTCGCACAACTATCAAGTTTTCAGAAAAATGAATCCTTTCGGGTTCATGGAGTAGTTAATTCACAAAGGATTGTTGCTCTAATTGACACTGGAGCAACTCATAATTTTATTGATGAAGGATTGGTTGCTAAAAAAGGTTTGAAGACTGAGGAATTTGATGGTTTCAAGGTTATGGTTGTAGATGGTTTTACTATGTCTTGCACGAGGAAGATTCCTAACCTCTCTATGCAATTGGGAAATTATGAGATTAAAAATGATTTTTATGTGGTGGGAACTGGAGACACTGACGTTGTGCTAGGCATACAATGGCTGCAATCTCTTGGTGAGATCACATTGAATTTGCAAACTATGGAGCTTAAATTTTAGTCTAATGGAAGGAAGGTTGTTCTAAGAGGGATGTCAAATGGGGGCCCTCGAATTGTGTCTTTGAAGAGGATGGAAAGGCTGATCCGTCATGATCAGGTTGAATGGGTTGTTGAATGTTTGGTTCTACCAGCTGATCCAGTGGAGGAGAAAAGGCAATATCACCCTGATATTCAAGCCTTACTTTCAAAGAAGAGCAAAGTCTTCAGAAGCCTACCTCCTGGAAGACCTCTTGAAAGAGGTTCTGAGCATGTAATTGAATTAGAAGGAGGAGCAAAGCCCGTCATAACTATACCATACCATCATCCAAAGAAGCAAAAAGATGAGATCGAAAAAGCCATCAAGGAGCCATTAGAGTCCGGTTTCCTTAGACCAAGCAAAAGTCCTTATGCTTCTGCAGTAGTGCTGGTCAAAAAGAAAGATGGCACAATGCGTATGTGTGTTGACTACCGTGCATTGAATCAGAAGACCATCAAGAATAGATATCCTATCCCTAGGATTGATGAGCTTATTGATGAGCTCCATGGAGCTATGTTTTTCTCAAAGATTGATCTTCGTTCGGGTTACCATCAAATCAGAATGAGGGAAATAGACATAGAGAAGACAACATTCAGATGTCACTTTGGGCATTTTGAATTTCTTGTCATGCCTTTCGGTTTGAAAAACGCTCCAACCACATTTCAGTCTTGTATGAACAAGATTTTTAGACAACAGTTGAGGAAGTTTGTGCTTATCTTCTTCGACGACATTCTCATTTTCAGTAAGTCATGGGAAGAGCACCTCAAGCATTTGGAAGAAGTGCTTAGCATTTTGGAGGCAGAATGTTTCTTCGCCAAAGAATCAAAGTGTGAGTTTGGGATGACAGAACTCTTATATCTTGGCCACATTATTAGTTCAAAGGGTGTAAAAGTTGATCCTGAGAAGATAAGAGCCATTCTTGATTGGCCAACTCCAAAGAATATTTCTCATTTGAGAGGATTTTTAGGGTTATGTGGATTCTATAGAAGATTTGTGAAAGGATATTCTCATCAGGCAGACCCTCTCACAGATCTTACAAAGAAAGGAGCTTTTCTTTGGACTAAGATGGTACAAGAATTTTTTGATAAATTTAAGCAAATCATGATACTCATGTCCTGTGTTGGCTCTTCCGTATTTTACAAAATCATTTGAATTACAGTGTGATGCTTCAGGTGAAGGTGTTGGACCTGTTCTAATGCAAGACAAACATCCCATTGTCTTCGAAAGCCGGAAGTTGAGAGGAGCAGAAAAAACTTACTCCATTTATGACAAAGAGATGCTTGCCATCATGCATGCTTTGTCTAGATTATGTCAATATTTGGTGGGAAGTAGATTTGTTGTTAAGACTGACCACAATAGTCTTAAACATTTTATTCATCTAAAGGATTTGAATGAAAGGCAGCAGAAGTGGGTAAGTAAGCTCCAGGCATATGACTTTGACATTGAATATGTAAAAGGGAAAAATAACGTGGTGGCTGATGCTCTTTCAAGAAGGCCTCATTTGCAGTCACTTTGTGAGTTATCAGCATATTGGAAGGAGTTAATTGCTGCTGATTATGCTAAAAATCAGTTTGCAACCAGCTTGCTAGAAGGTCATTTGGTGGATGAAAGGTATAAGTTGGTTGATGGAATAATTTACTATAAAGATAGAATCTTTTTAGTGCATGAATCTAAGCTTAAAAAGAAGATTCTACAATATTTTCATGATGTTCCCTTACTGGTCATCAAGGGATTTTCAAGACTTATAAGCAGATTCGTGAAAGATTCACTTGGAGAGGGTTGAAAGAAGAAGTCTTGAACTACATTAGAGAGTGTCTGATTTGTCAAAAGAATAAAAATGAACACTCTTATCCAGCTGGTCTATTACAGCCCTTGCCAATTCCAAATTAGAAATGGGAAAGCATTGCAATAGATTTTATCACGGGGTTGCCCAAGGTGCAAGGACGAGATTGTATTTTTGTTGTGGTTGATAGACTAACAAAATTTGCTCATTTCTTTGTTGTCACACTTCATTTACAGCAGCTCAAGTGGCTGAGTTATTTTTTAGAGAGGTATTTTGTTTGCATGGATTGCCTAAAAATATTGTCAGTGATAGGGACAACAAGTTTCTAAGTGTTTTTTGGCAAGAGATCTTTAGATTGAGTGGGACAGTGCTTACTCCAAGCACTAGTTATCACCCACAAACAGATGGGAAATCAGAAATTGTTAACAAATGGTTAGAAGGCTACCTAAGAAACTATGTTTCAGGACAGCAAAGAGCTTGGATTAAATGGATTCATTTAGGAGAGTATTGTTATAACTCTTCTTATCATATGTTGATTAAGATGTCTCCTTTCATGGCTCTTTATGGTTATGATGCTACTAATTTTGTTGATTTAGTGTTTGGTGATAATAGAGCTCCACAAGCTCAGGATATGTTACAACAGAGCCAAGATATCTTAAAATCTCTAAAGGAAAATCTACAACAAGCTCAAAACCAGCAGAAGTTATACACTGATCAGCAGCGTATTGAGAGATCTTTTCAAGTAGCAGACATGGTTTACTTGAGGCTTCAACCCTATCGACAATCTTCTCTCAAGAAGAGTGGTGCAGAAAAGTTGAAGCCACGTTTCTATGGTCCTTTCAAAGTCACCAAGAGGATTGGTGAAGTTTCTTATGAGTTGGAGCTTCCAGCTGAAAGCAAGGTGCATAACGTCTTCCATGTGTCACGCCTCAAGAAGGCACTAGGACACAATGTTGTGGCTAATTCAGAATTAACTCCATTGGATGAGGAAGGTTAGATGGTGTTGGTTCCAGAAGAGATTCTTGATACTAGAGAACGTTCATTAAGGAGAAGGACAATCAAGGAATACTTGGTTAGATGGAGGAATTTTCCTTTTGAAGATGCCACGTGGGAAGGAGAACAGATTTTGTTACATCCATCTTTTCAATTGCTTGAGGACAAGCAATCTCAAGGAGGGTGGACTGTAATGTCCCCTTCTCATCAGTAATATGTCTGTCACTCATCAGCCTATTCTGGAAGCCTGTAGGCTAGTTGTCATGTCCCCTTCTCAGTGACATCTCTCAGACGACAGGATTGGCCTATCATACGACCCTCGTAGGCTGATGGACTGGATAGGGGGTCATTTCGGAGCTTGGCTCAGCTTCAGTCAGCAGGGATGGATCAGTTGTCTTTCGTTCTGGCTCGATCGGAGGTCATTTGCAGAATTGCTATTTTTAGCAGTTCTTGGCAGGCAGTGTGGGACCACTGCTATTTTTAGCAGTTGGCTGTGGCGGCATCAGGAATCACTTCAGAGTCTGTCAGCATCAGACGGATCAGTAAACGGGTTAGAAATAAGGGAGATATTAATATTTGATCGTATTGATTAAATATTAATTAATTAACATTTATAATATAAAGTTATAATTTAATATTATAACTTAAAGTGAATTCCTTGAGGGGTGCGCCATCATGAAGAAAGGGGGCCAGTTGATATTTTATTTAATAATTAAATATTCAGTGGAGAACTATGGAAAGATGAAAATATTAAAATATGAATATTTCATTAAAACCCTATTTTCAAGGGAATCGCACTTTTCATGTATTTGAGGGTTTGCCTTGGGAATTGAGCCCATTATGAGATTATTGAATTTGATATTGATCAATTTTTGGTCTGAGCCTGAGACTTAGGGTTTCACGTTCGATTCCTTGGAGAACGAGCCATCTCCAGCGGAAAGCAATTCAGAGAGTGTGCAATATCACTCGATCTATTGCCTACAGAGGTTTTTTTACTCAGAGAAAACTACAGAGCTTTCAGAGATTGTTCTTGACCAGAGATTCTTCAGTGTTTGTGTCCAGACAGTGTTTCCTAACCTAGGCGCACCTTTTTCCAGAGGATTATACAATGATTTGGTTGAAGCCGTACAAGCATTAATTGCAGCCTGACAGGCCGTACTTTACCAGCAGGCCGTACCTCTTAAGAGCCGTACTTATCACATTGGAAGCAACGCCTTGGATTGGAGGCTCCAGTTTGTTCAGAAAGAGGCGCCTATACCAGTCAATCAATTTGTGCATGCCAGAAGGAAGGAAGGAGATCATATTTATTTCTGCCGTACCATTTGTACCTTCAGCCGTACCAGCAGAAAACCAGGTTCTTTTCCCAATAAAAATTCTTCTTTTATTCATTGCTTCTTCTGGGTATCATTGTAATCACTTGAAAAGTTGAATAAAGGTTACTGGTGTTGTTAGTATTGTATTTCCAGAGCTATTGGATTTTTAGAGAATTTATTTCCATTTATTAGCATTTATTGTCAAAATCGTACCTTCTCATTATTGCTTCAAAAACACAAAAAAATCTCAAAAACCCTAAAACGTCAGAAAAACATTAAAAATCTATCAGAAGCAGTGTCAGGGGGAAACAGGGGTTTCTACAGTGGTATCAGAGCTTGATTCTGCCATCCTAGGGTTTGGCCATCACATGCAACCAGAGGAAATTGATACATACAGGTACTACACTCGCAGACGTGCCTTGCTTGAAAGGCAACGCAGTTTGAGCAGGCAGCCGGAAATCATGGCTGACAGGAATGATAGGGCTGAGAGAACAGATATACCTCGGACAGATATCCCTCATAACAACCGAGATCAGGATGATGCTGAGGTCTTACTCACACTCAGAGATCTTCGTGCAGGACAACGTCGATCTGACGATGTATTACAGCAGGTGGCACAGGCACTGCAGAGATTAGGGACTTCGAGGAGACCGTCACCACATCGTGACGATGACAGGAGTGATGCTGGGTCACGGAGAGCACCTAGGACAGTGTCACGGACAGCTGATAGGCCTACAAGGCCTACGTTCACGAGACAGGAGCCCGATGAGGCTATGCCAGAGGAGGATCGGGATGATTTGTTTGCTGATAACCTTATGGCAGCAAACGAGGAGTGGGAGTTGATACCTCCTGCAGTCAGAGAACGGATCACTTTTGACCGTTTTATCACACAGAGGCGTGAACACAATAGGGCTCGTCAGGATTGGAGACCCCGACAGCAGAATAATGACCTCAAACATGCAACGAACAGGTTGAATCTGATAATGTTTGATGGCAGTGGGAAGATGACAGCCCAAGCTTGGATTAGCAAGCTTGATACATTCCTTACCTTGCGTCCGATGGCTGAGAGAGACGCTATCCGTTACGCTACACTGCACCTCGAGGGAGTAGCTTATGACTGGTGGCATCACGGTATGGTGACGCTACATCATGATAGGATCACTTCATATCAGGAGTTCGTAGACAGGCTGGTTGAGAGATTTGATAGGAAGGATCCGGAGACTTACTTCAGAGATTTGGCACAGTTGAGGCAGAGTGGCAATCTCGAGACATACATCAGCGACTTTCAGAGACTTTCCGTCATGGTTCCGAGCATATCTGAGAGGCGGTTGGTAGTTCTCTTTATGGAGGGTTTGTCAGAACCACTTAAAGGCTGGATAAAAGCCTTTGACCCTCCATCATTACAGGAGGCGATGAGGAAGGCACGTAACATGGAGTTCGCAGCCCCGGCAAATAAATTTAACTCCAGAGGTTCTTCATCGTTCCGAGACAACAAAGGGTTTAATAAAAACAATGACAAATCTGATTATAACAAAAACAAATCAGATTATAGAAACGATTCGAAGGGTAAATCAGCCTTCCCACCCTTGGATCGTGAGGCCCTGAATGACCTTCGCAGGAAAAAGTTATGCTTTTACTGCAAGGGACCGTATGATGCCAATCACGATTGCCCTCTAAGACCTAAGGGCAAGGCGAATCGTGTTATGTGGGCATACTATGAAGACTCCGAATCAGAAAATTCAGAGCAGCCTGAGCATTCAGATGAGTCAGAGACAGAGACTCCAGAGCATAGAGTGGAGGTAGAGCCCGAGCTTCAGATACAGGAGGGCAGATTGTCTAGCATTCAGCAGGAGGGTTCTTTCCGGCTCCGTGGTGTATTAGCAGGTCAGAGGGTCATTACCCTATTGGATACAGGAGCTACGCATAATTTCATTGATGCTAGGTTCGTTGAGAAACGAGGGCTTATCACAGAGGAGTTTGAGGGCATCAGAGTCAAAGTGGCAGATGGGTACACTTTGAGATGCGAACGCATGATTAGAGATCTTCCATTACGCTTGAACAACTATGAGTTCAAGGCAGATTATTATGTTGTCAATATGGGAGACATCGATTTAGTATTGGGAATGAAGTGGTTGCACTCACTGGAGGAGGTCACACTTCGTCTCAAGGATATGGAGATACGTTTTGAGGTCGACGGGAAGACTCACATTCTTAAGGCAATACGGGACAGCGACCTTAAAACAATTTCCTTTCGCCGAATGGAGCGGCTCATGCGTCATGACATGGTAGAGTGGGCTGCCGAGTGTCATTTAGCACCTTTACAGGAGGGACAGCAGAAGACAGAGTATCATCCGGACATTCAGAAGATCAGAGTCAAGCATGATAAGGTGTTCAGTGATATTCCGCCAGGTAGACCTCCAGATAGAGGGATAGAGCATATTATTGAGCTCGAGGAGGGTGCAAAACCCATCATGATAACTCCTTACAGGCATCCGAAAAGATTGAAGGATGAGATTGAGAAGACCATAAAGGAGTTATTGGCTATGGGTCACATTAGACCTAGTAAGTCGCCGTTCGCTTCTTCTGTTGTATTGGTGAAGAAGAAGGATGGAACGTTGCGCATGTGCATTGATTACAGGGTCCTGAATAAGAGGACAATCAAAAACAGATACCCGATACCGAGGATAGATGAGTTGATTGATGAGCTTCATGGGGCATGTTATTTCACGAAGATTGATTTACGGTCGGGCTATCACCAGATTAGAGTCCGTGAGCAGGACATAGAGAAGACAGCCTTCAGATGTCATTGTGGGCACTTCGAAATTGTGAGCATTTGGGCTCACTAACGCCAGCCTACCTTCAAATTTTACTATGAATGTGGTATTTCATTCTTTGGTCGAGGAGGTTTGTGTTGGTTTCTTCGATGACATTCTGATATACAGTCGGACTTGGCAGGAGCATCTGGCTCATTTGGAGACTGTATTGAGCATCTTGGAGAGGGAGTCCTTGTACGCCAAGGAATCCAAGTGCGACTTAGGGATGACCGAATTGCTATACCTTGGTCATATTATCAGTGCGGATGGAGTGCGTATGGATCCTGAGAAGATCCGCGCCATTGTTGATTGGCCCACACCGGCGAACCTGACACAGTTGAGAGGGTTTCTCGGTTTGTGTGGATTCGACCGCAGATTCGTGAATGGTTATTCACTACATGCAGCCCCGATGACAGTTTGATGAAGAAGGGCGCTTTGTTTGACTCCGGCTAATGAGTGCTTTGAGAAGTTCAAGGAGTTGATGACCATTTGCCCGCTTTGGCACTGCCGACTTTACGGCCGCTTTGAGCTCAAAGGTGATGCACGTGAGGGAGATTGCGCGGTGCTTATGTGACGTCTCTATAGTTTATGAGAGCCGCAAGCCCAGGACCCGAGGTTGCATACAATTTACAAAGAGATGCTCGCGATTATGCATGCCTTTAGCTAAATTCGTGCACATCTTGTTGGCAAAGAAGTCTTTGCATCAAGACCCATCATACCGCCTTTAGACACTCCTTTAGGCAGCCAGATCCAACGATGCATTATGGGTCGCCAGTCATAGGCTTATGACTTTGATATTTCGTATATCAAAGGTACTCAGAATGTAGTGGCAGATGCGCTTTCACGGAGACCGTACTTGGGCACTATGGTTCAAATTTCAGAGGATTGGAGGCATTTGATAGTGGCAGAGTATGCCAAGGACAGTTGGGCCTCCAGCAGTGTCGAGGGATCAGCAGTAGATACCAGGTACACACTTGTAAATGATTTGATCATTTACAAGCACAGGATATTTTTGATTCCCGGTTCTGAGGTGAAGAACATGGTTATGAGGGCCTTTCATGATATTCCCACAGCAGGACATCCCGGTTACTTCAAGACTTACAGGCAGATACGGGAGAGGTTCACGCGGAAAGGTCTCAAGAGAGATGTTCTTCAAGATGGAGTGCCCGCTTGTCGCTGGTAATCGCTGTGAGAACACTCACCCGCTAGTTCACGCCCACTCTCGACTCCTCGACAGAAGTGGAATGCCTCACGATGGATTTTATCAATGCTTGCCTAAAAGCCCAAGGGCTGATTGCATATACGCGGTTGTAGGATCGGCCACGGCATGCCCACTTTCCTCGAATACCACGACTTACACAGCCTACACTGCAGCGCAGGTGTTCTCTTCGAGATATTCAGACTTCATGGGCTGCCCGAGCATCGCCGCTGATAGAGATAGCCTGCCCGAAAGTAACTCGCGTGATATCTTCGTGCCTTTAAGGACCGAAGCACACCGAAAGCACCGCCACCATCCACGCATTTACGGGCGCATTGCAGATAGCTAATAAGTGGGTGGAGGATATCTCGTGAACTACATATGTATGTTAGACAGCGGGTCAAATGGATACATTTGTGTGAGCATTACATAACCTCGATTCCATATGACCATCTCGTGATGTCAAATTCTCATGGCGCATATGGCATGAGGCCGAGTTTCCTTGATCCGCTATTGAGCTACGAGTGCCGAAAGTGTGGGTTGGCTGCGGAGAGTCAGACACTATGAGGGCCTCATGAGAATATTGCAGCGTACCGTAATCAGCGTATAACACGCGATCTTAAGAGAATTTTCGAGAGGCATTTCAGGTTGGTGATATGGTTTACTCCCCATGCTTCACTTTAACTGGCCACCCACCTTAGAAGAGGGGTCAGAGAAGCTTAAGTCAAGGCTTACGGTCCTTTCGTGGATCCCGAGGAGAGTAGGCGAGGTGGCTTATTTGTTTCATTCCACCGAGAGCAGGTACACAATGTATTTCATGTATCACCAAGAAGGCTATCATCGCGGTTGTACCATCCGGCAGATACCTCCCTTAGATGATGAGGGAAAGTTGATTTTAGTACCTGAGTCCATCCTGGAGTACAGGGAGAGACAGTTGCGTAGGAGGACTATCAGGGAATATCTCGTGAAATGGAGAGATTTGCCAGTGGAGGATGCGACATGGGAGAGTGAGGAGATTCTGCAGCATCCGGCAGTTGAGATTGCTTGAGGACAAGCAATTTCAGGAGGGGCGGACTATCATGTCCCCTTCTCAGTGACATCTCTCGGACGACATGATTGGCCTATCATACGACCCTCGTAGGCTAATGGACTGGATAGGGGTCATTTCGGAGTTTGGCTCAGCTTCACAGGATGGATCACTTGTCTTTCGCGGCTCGATCGGAGGTCATTTGCAGAATTGCTATTTTAGCAGTTCTTGGCAGGCAGTGTGGGACCACTGCTATTTTTAGCAGTTTGGCTGTGGCGGCATCAGGAATCACTTCAGAGTCTGTCAGCATCAGACGGATCAGTAAACGGGTTAGAAATAAGGGAGATATTAATATTTGATCGTATTGATTAAATATTAATTAATTAACATTTATAATATAAAGTTATAATTTAATATTATAACTTAAAGTGAATTCCTTGAGGGGTGCGCCATCATGAAGAAAGGGGCCAGTTTGATATTTTATTTAATAATTAAATATTCAGTGGAGAACTATGGAAAGATGAAAATATTAAAATATGAATATTTCATTAAAACCCTATTTTCAAGGGAATCGCACTTTTCATGTATTTGAGGGTTTGCCTTGGGAATTGAGCCCATTATGAGATTATTGAATTTGATATTGATCAATTTTTGGTCTGAGCCTGAGACTTAGGGTTTCACGTTCGATTCCTTGGAGAACGAGCCATCTCCAGCGGAAAGCAATTCAGAGAGTGTGCAATATCACTCGATCTATTGCCTACAGAGGTTTTCTTACTCAGAGAAAACTACAGAGCTTTCAGAGATTGTTCTTGACCTGAGATTCTTCAGTGTTTGTGTCCAGACAGTGTTTCCTAACCTAGGCGCACCTTTTTCCAGAGGATTATACAATGATTTGGTTGAAGCCGTACAAGCATTAATTGCAGCCTGACAGGCCGTACTTTACCAGCAGGCCGTACCTCTTAAGAGCCGTACTTATCACATTGGAAGCAACGCCTTGGATTGGAGGCTCCAGTTTGTTCAGAAAGAGGCGCCTATACCAGTCAATCAATTTGTGCATGCCAGAAGGAAGGAAGGAGATCATATTTATTTCTGCCGTACCATTTGTACCTTCAGCCGTACCAGCAGAAAACCAGGTTCTTTTCCCAATAAAAATTCTTCTTTTATTCATTGCTTCTTCTGGGTATCATTGTAATCACTTGAAAAGTTGAATAAAGGTCACTAGTGTTGTTAGTATTGTATTTCCAGAGCTATTGGATTTTTAGAGAATTTATTTCCATTTATTAGCATTTATTGTCAAAATCGTACCTTCTCATTATTGCTTCAAAAACACAAAAAAATCTCAAAAACCCTAAAACGTCAGAAAAACATTAAAAATCTATCAGAAGCAGTGTCAGGGGGAAACAGGGGTTTCTACACTTGTTTGAGGTAAAATTAGGGTTTCCAATTCTGAGGTTCTTTGGCATTTCTGAGAGTTTACTATTTATAGTAAATTCTATTTTAAGCAATATGGAGTTTGTCAGCTTTCAGTACATCACTTCCAGTTGGAGCAATTATTTTCAATTCATGTCTGACTTCTTAAGGCATTTTTATGATGAATAAAGGCATTGGGGTTATAATTTGCAGTTGACCCCCTTGGCCTAGGAGAACAACTTTAAGTTGTGTTTAAAAGAGGGTCTTGGAAGGGTGACGCCTTCATGAGGTGATTTATTAATTATTGAAAAAAAACATAATGCCTTGGGAAAAGTGGACGCCACTTTTAGAAGAGAGAATTTTAAAATAAAGTGAAATTCATAATATGCAAAAAGGGACGCCATCTTGAGGAGTTAATTGTTTTTTGGAAATTTGAAAAGACTCCTATATCTTTTGGTGTGCTTTCTCAGGAATTTGAAGAGTTTTGTGAACTTCTATTTAATGAAGGATTTTGCTCCAGCCTTGTATCCATTCATGTTATCATATTGTTATGTTGTCGAAATGACAAATGAAATCTTGCTTCGAGGATGCTACCTCCTAGCCAATTATCCAATTTCATGTTTGAAATACAACACCTAGTTGGAATTTGTTGCTTCTCATCTAGACTAGCAAATTGAGCTCGATTGTGAAGAAATTTTGAAGATTTATCAATTTTGGTTTTGCTGTTTCATCTATAGTTGAAGGTGATTTTAATTTATAACTTTATTTTGAGTTCAAATTTGGTTCTGAGAATTTCATCATTCTAATTGTTGATCAAGGCCAACTCTTCATGGTCGCCTACCTTCTAGCGATCCATTGCACTTGATCTCATTTGATTTGGAGGTGAAATGAGTGAGTTATGAATACTTCATTGGTTTTCACAGTTGCTAATTAAGAATTCCATAACTCTGTTTTTATATCAGATTCGTATATTTTCTATTTTGGTCATAATTCTATCATTGGAAAAGTAAAGGAACATCATAGAACTCATTCTTCTCTTCTAGTCTTATTTCTCTATCATTGTAATACATGTTTTTGCAGTCTTTTGAATTGTAAGGTTTTGATTAGTAGTACTAATCCAACCTATGTTATTGCTGCAACTACTTGTTTATTTTCCTATTAATTACCCTTGGACGGTTTACCGCCAGTGCGGAGAAAGAACTTGTTATATCATTGTACCCACTCTCAAGTGGTGAATCCCCACTATTATGTGGATGCCCGCTGCAGCGGATGAATTAGATTGTTGTAGCTTCATGGCTAGTTATCCGCCTACTAGTTTCAATTTTAAGTAATCACTCCATCATATGTTAGCACCTCGCCCTCGGTGGGATCTTGAGTGCACATTCTTGATGTTGAGTAGTTTCTTTCAAAGTATTGTTCTTTAATTTCTCTACCATATGACAACACCTTTCCGTCATTTGGATTGAGTGTGCATTCTTGGTGTCGAGTTCCTCTAAGCTTGGTTTTCAGTTTGATGCTAACGCTAATCCAGTTGGCTATTGTTGGTTGTTGTTGTGTAATTCCTTTGAAAAAATTGGTTAGCATATTTCAACTTTTCTATTATCCTCAGTGCTATCATCTACATGTCTATAAACAATATGGACAAACATAGCTACTTGCACTAAATTATAATATTGTGATTGAATTTCCTCTTGTGGAGCTAGAGTATAATTTTCCACAAAATCAACCACTAAAAGAATAGTTCCAATTGGAAATGTGTTTCTACATGCGTGAAATTGGCCATCAAGCCATCGAGCATGTTGAGAGTGCATGACATATTTTGGTACAATCTTATTCTTAAATCACAACGCTTTCCTATTTTTCCATCTTTTAAAGAATAGTGAACATACTTAAATCTTTTAACATCTACTTTTGTTGTCCAAAATCATTATCAACACTTCCATGCATACAAATTCTTAAGAATGAAATATTTCCACAGCTAATGCATTGTCCAAAAATACAAGAACTTAAATAAAATAATTTACCATTAGATGTTTCACAAAACAAACTTGATATAAACTCCCTTATTGCTTCAAATGGCATATTAATACCACATTCCTATATAATCATGTTAGTATGCAAGGTACAACGTATATATCAAAAAATATCATAAAAATAACAAAATTAAACATGTGTTTTACAACAACAAGATATTTTTGCTTATTAATTTTTACATACCAGCGTTTACATTTTTCAAAAGACCTTTGACTTATTTAAATATTACCCGGTAACACTAAATCACCACAAATATTTTTATAAAATTCAGTTTGTGTTGTATCTAATAGGTGTTTTGGGTGAGGATCATGAACTTTGGACCCCACCCTTAATTTTAAAACATCTCTAGTATTAGATTAAACCCTAGTATTATCATGCCAATATTCTTCGATCAAAGATTTAATTTCATATCAGACCTTGGGTAGTCGACCACTAAAACTCCAACATTGGTTGATAGGATCATTTTCTATACTTTCTCTTCTTTTTTCAGCTCTTAGCAATGTTTTAGGATGTATTTTTAAAATTTCACTATATTTCTTACCATTCTTTTATTCAAAGTTGCTTTACTAACTATAGCAGTTGTTATAGCTCTTCTTGCTGCATTTTTATCTTTAGATTGACTATTTTTCCAAATAGATTGAATGACACTAGCAACAATAGACATAACATGTTTTAATGATTGATCTTTTCTTTTTGGTTTAACAAAAAAACCTAACCTTTTCATTATTTTCCTCATTTTTTGCATTCTCATCAATTGCATCATTAGTTGACATTGAAATACAATTTTTTTACGATAAAATATTTTTTCGTATATTCTATTCGCATGTGTTCTTATTTGCCTCCAAGAAATTTGACCAGGAAGATTATCGAAAACATCACTTTCAATTTTAAATAAAGTATTTTCATTAAATTCAACATCACATTCTAGATTTTCATTTTCATTTTCATTTTCAACTTTAAAACGATTTACATTTTCATCTTCATTTTCATCAACAAAACGGTTTTCATTTTCATTTTCATCAACAAAACGGTTTTCATTTTCATTTTCAACAAAAGATTTTTCATTCTCATTTTCATTTTCAACAAAATATTTTTCTTTTTCATTTTCAACAAATTCTATAAAAGTTTCATCTCTCCAAATATTATCAATGTCAACATCGTTAAGTCCAACATCTTGTAAAACTTCTACATACGAATTTATCATTTCACTAACATGTGGATTTGAAGACGTATCTAGATTTTTTCATATTGAAACATTCTCCATAGCATTGAAAGAGGGATTTGAAGACATAGTAGGACTTGCTTATATAATCATATTCTTTTCCAAATCAACTTCTTGCAAATTAGCTTCATCTACAACCATAGTCTCCTCAATGTTTTCATCTTCAATAGTTGTGGAATTGGATGTTCCACCATCATTCATTGATTTAATTCTCATTCTTATTTCTCTTTGTGTTTGTTTCTCCTTCTCTCTCTTTGCTTCAATTTCTTCAAGAGTCAATGTCTTCCTATCTTTCCTCTTATTACGAGCTTGTGAACCCATGATTATAAAATTCTCAAACACAAATGAATGTCAATAGTGAAATTATTCAAAAAATTCAATCCAAATTGCAAGTTGAAGACCTATAAGGACAAAATTCTTCCTCTTGTGTTCCTCAAAACAAGTAGAAAACTAGCACAATTCCACTTAAAAAATTGTTTTATTCATGCCTCCTTTCAAAACTTCAATCCATGTTACAAGTTGAAGACCTTTTGTTCCTCCAAACAAGTACAAAACTAACACAATTCCACTTCAAAAATAGTTTACATGATGCCTCCATTGAAAAAATCAATGCAAAATGCAAGTTCACCACCTTTAAAGACAAAAGTTGATGAAAAATAGCCCAATATGTCGCAGTCGGTCATACATGTGAAGTTGCAGACTTCATAGTAAACTTTTCCAATAATTTTTTTTAAAATGGTAAAAAACAAATAGGATCCCGTTTTATAATCGGGATCTCATTCCCCAATATTAAATGTGGGGATTGTTGACAAAGGAACGGGATCTCGTTTCCCTGTCAACGATCACCATATTTAATATTAAGAAATGAGATCCTGATTTACAAAACGAGATCAAATGGGATCCCATTTCTAAAAATTTGAAATTCCATTTGCTTTGTGGTCGGGTTTTTGGCTTGTATTCTAGTTCGGGAAAAGTATTGGGAATCTGAACATAGGCCTTCAACCTGGTTTGACCTAAAAGTTGAAGGTCCTAATAATGTCAAAGAAAAATACTGAGTTTGGACATATGACTGATGACTTTTTTGTAAAATCTTTCGACAAAATTAAAACCCATTATAGATGAGACAATGCAAATTACAAATATGTAATTTTTTTTACAACTGGATTAGTTTTTCTATTTTTCAATTAATTTCTAATGAAACTGGTTCATAAAATTTAAATATTAGGGTTTTTTACTATTTTAATAACTTTTTATCAACGTAACATTTTCATTAATGGATTGCACGAGAACCTACTTTATACAATTATTTTTAATTTAAAAAAAAATCCAAAAAATGATAAGTTTAGGTCATCTTATGCATGACATACATGATTTTTCAAAACGACAAATATGGCTAATAAAAATTTAACAAAAAAAATATTCAATAAAAAATTACAAAAAAATATCGAAAACATGCTTCAGTGAGTCACAAATATTTTGCCAAAAGGATTTAGAAAAATACGATAATTTAGGTCAAAATATGGATGGCATACACCTGCATGATATGATAAAAAAAAGTGATTTTTAAACAGTGGTTTTTAGAAATTCCTATTGAAACTCAATTTGTACCATCTAGGTATTGAAATAAATTACATATTTGGAAACTAGACTCTAAGTACAACATTTTATGATTAGTGACTTTTTTGAAGATTCCATCTCTAAGTGCTTCAAATTTTAAGTTCGAATGTGTCAAATTCTGAAAATCAAGGAAAACACTTCCACTTTTTGGCCAAAGCCAAAAAGTGGACTCAACTTCTTGCCAACACCCATCACTCAAGAGAGGAGCTTGGTTTGGTAACCCTTTAGTGAGTCTAATTGAGCTTTCACACACTCGCATATAGTTTGGTCAAATTGAGTCAATATCTTGGGAAATGGTATGTTCCTTTAATCTTGTTTGTGCATGAGCTAGAGAAGGCCATGATCTTGTCTATGAATGTTCTTAATTTGGGGTATGTGATTGAGTCTCTTCATTGAGGGTGAGTTCTTTGTGCATTCATATTTATATTGATTAGATATATATACACTTCATGTATATTTGTCAATTGATGTCTTTACAAATATGTGTTTAAATTGTCAAGGCAATGATATATATATATACATATATATATATATATACATATATATATATACATATATGTATGTATGTATGTATGTATGTATGTATGTATGTATGTATGTATGTATGTGTATAGGAGCGAATTTGCACCCCTTGTGTAAATTCTCCTTTTGCATCCCTTCACCTTAGAAAATCAAACCCGAGGGAAAAATTTTGCATCATCCACCTGCCTTCCAACCACTTGGCATTTGTCTTGTGTTTTGGTGGGGGAATATTTGTTAGGGATGCGAGCATGGTGAGCGGATGTCTATGCAGCGCACTGCCATCCCTAAAAGATTCCTGCCTCCGGTGTCCACAAGAACATTACACTCCTCATTGGGGACAAATTGTAACACCTCTATGTTGACCAACTGATCGAAAATGGCTCCTTCTCTCCCATTTTGATCTTGAAATGCCTATCTTGGTCATTCACTTCATCTCTTTAGCATTTTTTGAATCTTCTACAATCTCTTAAGCATTTTATTCATAATTTTAGCAACTTTCACAACTCCATTGAGCATTGCAACAGCTTGTTACTCTATCAACCTCATCTTTGTACGTGTTGTGCTACCATAGAAGTTGCAAGTTTGGAGTCTTGCGAGACCTCCCTTCATCATTGTTGCGGTCGTGTCGACTTTTCCAAGCTCGTTGTCTTGCATTCTCCCTTCATTATCCTTGAGTTCCTTTGGGTGGAGGTGGTATTGCATCACTTTCCCTTTCTCATTGTTGTTTGATAGAGTAGCATTGTATCTTTTGTAGTTTCAATACTTTCTTTTCTTCTTTCCTTTATCTCACTTTCTACTTCATGGATTTTTTGGTTGTCCATGGAGGTGGAAACACCAAAGTGGGGGTTTGACTAAGGAAAACCCCTATACAGCCCAACAGTTTTCCTTCTCTTACTTGTGTGTAGGTGAACATGTGTGTGGAGCTCGTTGGAAAACTAGAGTTTTAGTAAGTTCATAGTCATCACCCTTGTCTTCATCTACCTTCATTATCATTTACATAGCTACTTTTCATACTCCATAGTTTTGTTTATTTTGTTAAAACTAGTTAGCTAGGAAATTAGTAGGTTCTCTAGCATTTTATGTTGTATTTCACTCTTTGTGGTCGTACAGACGCCAGCGCGCAGCACTTTCATCCTAGACCCGTGTTGTCATGCTCGAACAAAGAGTTATCTAAGGTGCAGTTTGGACTCCAAAAATTGGCTTGTCTAGCCTCATTTAGGCTTTCGAATCTATAAAGTGACAGAAGAACTTGAGAGTGCTCTTTGTTCTTGATTCTTGTCCTAAACCCCTGTTATCTTGAGATAAGATAGGGCAGCCCTCCACTTTCGGATCTTTGTGACCTGGAGCTTTGGTGTGGTTGGTCCCCCTACCTTACATTTTTGGTGAACCCAATGCGAATAACACCTATCCATTTGCCTGTGTTGAGACTTTTCCCTTGTACCGGGTGATTGTTGTAAACCTAAGTGTTGTGAAGATTTATGAGCATCACAAACCAGTCCACAACTTCTGGGTACATTATTAGGAGAAGTGTGTGACACCTACTAATGGAAAAGACGAAGGTCACTTCTAGTTTCACCTCCAATTTTTCCACTGGTCTAGCTACTGACTTTCCACTGGTTTTCTTACAAGTTTTATTGACAAGATGGGTTTCATAGATGAGACCACTCATGCTCCTACCCCTCCAGCATCCCCTACGGCTTCGTCTGTGGACAAAGATGATGTTGTGCATATACCTGCAGAAAACCTTTTGGCATTGGATAATAGATTGTCATACCTTGTGAAGCATTTGGAGAAAGCACCGAGTATGGAAAGAGCCGCTAGGCTTACTAAAGAGGTGAGATATATGTTAGGAAGGGATCAGACAGGTATAGAGTTCTTATGTGGTCTTACCGATCTGACCAAAGCTTATATCCCCTCGTATAAGACTATATCAGGTTCTACCTAAGGAGAGGTGCTCAATGCATACAAGAGACAAATAGGCATCTCGATGCCCACCATGTCTATATGCATGGTCAAAATAGGCCCTTAAATTAGTGTTTCCTCTACTTCTCAAAATCCCCTACTATCAAGGAGAGTAGAATACCCCTTGGTTTCAATTTCACCCCTCCTACTGTCTCTAGTAGTGGGGGCTCTGATGGAATGAGCAGTGGCAGCTTTGGTAGTGGAGGTGGCACTGGTGGAGGTGGCTCTGGTGGAGGCCATTGTGGTAGCTTCGATAGTGCAGGTAGCTCTAGTGGAGGCCCTACTAGTCATGGTGGCTCTAGTGGTGGTCATGACTGTGGCTCCATAGGTGGCTCTGGAAGTGGTTCTGGTAGTGGTGGTTCTAGTAGTTCCACTGGGCCTTTCTCATCCTCTGACCCTATTTTGAATGCTCTTCTTCAGAACATGGGTCGGATGCAAAACTAGTTGGCGAGCCTTTCCTAGGCCTTTGCCCAGCCTATTTTTCAACCTTTCTTCCGACATAACCCATTGTCGGTGGCGATTTTGAGAACTTCTTTCCCTCAGGGAATGGAGATTCCTAAGTTTGAAAAGTATGGTGGTAAGGGGGATTCTCAAACACATGTGTTAGCCTTCAATTCCATATGTATGGATTTCTTTCATCATGATGCTTTGATGGCAAAACTATTTCCTCGATCTCTCAAGGACACAACACTCCAGTGGTATTGTTCCTTGCCCGATAATTCTTCTCATTTGACCAACTTGTGAATCAGTTTCTCTATTAGTTCCAGGCTAACATCGGTCTAAAGATGACTTTCACAGATCTCGCCCGATGTAAGTAGGGGGATAATGAGAAAATAACTGACTTTATAGCACGATACCAGGCACTCTTTTCATAGATCTCATACCCGCTACCTAACTTCGATGTGAAAAAGGTGTTCATAGGCAACCTGTAATGAGCCTAGTAGGATAAGTTTTCCCTAATGAAATACCCTTCCTTTGTGCATCTGTGTGTCACGTTGCAAGAGTATAAAAAAATAGTAGTTCAGTTTGGGGGACCTTCCTCATGCTCTCATTCAGAAGGAAAGTCTATTGTATCTATCTTAGGAAAAGGTAAAGTTGTTGCAAATGTAGTCGTCATGACTAATGATCATAGCCTCAAACACAACAGGAAGTTTATGAAGTTGGCAGAATCTTATTCTTTGATCTTGCAAAATTTTTTAAAGGATAAAATCATAACTTTGGAAAACCCTCGACCTCTTAAGGAACCTTATCATGATTGGTATGATGCGAATGCTTTTTGTCAATACCATTGGGTTAACAGGCATGATACTGAGTGTTGTATACACCTACATCATGAGATACAGGATCACATCGATGACGGTACCATTCATCTCGATGGGACGAAACAAAATGCAAATAAATCAATAGCGAAGGCTAATAGTGAGTTGCAAATTTACATGGACCCATTTTTGTCTCATTCTACAAACTTGATTATTGACCCCTTTGATGCTTCTCCTCAACCGTCAGCATATGTCAATATGGTTTCAATTACTCCTCCCTGCAACCTGCGATTGGCTCACCGAATGTGACATTCACCTTGCAAGACTTTCCCTTGAATAATAAGCCCTCTCCTCTATACATTCCTACTCGCCTTAATGGAAACATTATGTCAGGAGTCTTAGTTGACCCCGTGAGTCGGGTAAATGTTATTATAGAGATGTTATGGTTAAATTCATTGCAGAGGGAGGAATATGGAGAAATAAAATCTACTATATGTACGCATGACGGTCTCTCTCTTTAGTCATATGGCTCCATAACCCTCTCTGTCCTAGTTGGGACTAGGGATATGGATGGAACCTTTGATGTTATTTTGGAATCTGATCTATTTAGGGTGAATTTGGGCATCCTATGGCTAGCTTCTATGAACGAAATTGCTTATGTTATTCACAAATGTTTAAAGTTCTCCCACAAAGGTGTTGTGCACATTGTGCATGAAACTAGATATTAGCCATTGGTATCCCATGGGGTTATTCCTTGGATCATTTTTGTCCCACCTCAGTCGATTTTCTTCCCCCTAGAATGGATCTACTTTACGGAAACTATGTAAAGTATAAAATCAGGGGCAAGGGACA